>PVJS01037972.1:0-19637 GCA_004027185.1 Glis glis
TCATAAACAATGTGTACATTCTCAGTACAACATGTGGGGGAGGGGGGCGGGGGGAGGGACACTAAGAGCTGTGTGCTTGTATGTTAACACCAAACTGATACTCATTGTGATGTGAGACTACAATGCACCAATAAAAACATATAAAAAAAACCCCAAAGAGGTAAGGAAATTAAGATGGATTGAACAGTGAGCTGACCACCATAGGAGAGAGGTTACCAGCCTCATTTCCTAGATGGAGAGAAAAAGAGTTAAGAAATGAAAGTACCAGGCTGTAAACCCTGATCCGTATGACTTCAGAGTTCACTCTCTTTGTGCTGCACCATACTATATAGCTCAGCAAACTACCTATAGGCAGTTTTATAGCAGTGACCTCAAAGTGATTTCCAATGCACAGGCCAGTTAGAAGACATATGGGACAAACATGCTGGAAGTACAAGCCCTGGTGTCTGCAATAAACAGTTATCCTGCTGTTTAATTCTTTTCTATTACGTACTCGATGTAACCCAGGTGAGCGTCTGCCCAGTACAGGAGGTCATTGGTGTAATCAATGGTGATAGCATTGGGCCACTCTAACTTGGTAGAGATGATCACAGACTTATTGGCCCCATCCATGCCGATTCTCCCAATGTACGCTCGGTGACCCCAGTCTGTCCAGTAGACGTGCCTGTGGGAGAAAACACAGGGTCAGCCCCTGATGCCGGAGAAAACAGCCAAAAGACAGAGCATCTCTTCTTTTAGAGAAACGAAGTTCACATTCTGCAGAGTCTCTTAGTAAGGAAAGAGAGCGAACAGAAAATAATCTAAAAGAGAAGAAGGGGGTGATGGACAGTAGATGCTCAAGAATGAACATGCATAACTGGATTTCAGTGGCTTTGACATGAGCACTCCAGTAAAGAAGTGTTTCTTTTACCATAACATTCTTTGCATACAGCCAAAATATATGACTTGAAAAGTGAAGAGAGCTGGGCGTGGTGGCGCATGCTTGTAATCCCAGTACTTGGGAGGCTGAGCCAGGAGGATCACAGGTTCAAGGCCAGCCTCGGCTACTTAGTGAGGACCTTCTGCAACTTAGACCCTGTTTCAAACATAAAGAATAAAAAATAGGGCTGGGGGTAGAGCTCGGTTTGCCCCTGGGTTCAATCCCCAGTACCGCAAAAAAAAAAAAAAAAAAAAAGTGAAGAGGTATGTCATGGCAAAGACAACAGAATCACTGATGAGTATCATTTGGACAAGCTGTGCCTCTACCCATTATACTAAACCATTGACCAGGTAGGAAAAGCAGAAGACAGATCTCAGCAAGACAATGGCCTTGAGATAGCTACCTGAACAGCCTTTTTTGGTAACAGTGGCAGAATAATAAGGGCATGAAAGAAAAGCCCAAGATTAAAGGAAGACAATACCCATTTTGAGGGTGAAGGACAATTCCTCTGGGATTCTCAAAGCAGAAGGTGTTGTTGGCATCCACACAGTGCTGGGCTAGAGTGCGGCGATATCGACCTTCAAGGCCGGAGACAAAGAGGCAATCCAGGTAGGCATCCACCCAGTAGAGCTTTCTGAAATGGAGAACCAGGAGTTACTGATACAGTCACTTTGTTTAGCCACCCAATTTTCTATCCACACTGCTAGAGAATCACACAGAGAGCTCTGAGATGCACCTTTCCCTAGCCAAAGGAGGGCAGGGGAAACAGGAAGCTGTTTTTGCTGCAACGGGGCTATGGAGGATATAAGAGTGTCCACTACAATCCCCACTTTCAGCTGATGAGTATAGGGAACTCT
This sequence comes from Glis glis, assembly GCA_004027185.1. Classification (NCBI taxonomy): domain Eukaryota; kingdom Metazoa; phylum Chordata; class Mammalia; order Rodentia; family Gliridae; genus Glis; species Glis glis. The sequence goes on from PVJS01037972.1 coordinate 1,777, forward strand.
GGGGCCACACCTCATCCCAGGGGTCTGGTTTTACTTTCCTTCTGCAGCATAAGACATCTTCCCAGGTAATGCAAAGGCTTGGAGAAACTGGGATGCAGAAACAAGTGCTATGGTTTAAATGGTGGAATCAAGAAAACAGACTTGTCCTAGCATGTTGTTGAAACTGCACAAAGGAACTCTGAATTCTGATACTCTTAATATAAAGAGATACCTTACCCATGCCTGGCCCTGTCAGACGAGGCTGGCAAAATGAGTTTCTTACCCTATGATGGGTTTTACTTAATCAAACTTAAGAAGCTGTAGAATCGTATTAAAGTCAGTTAGGAACTCCCGCCTCATTTTTCAATAAAATCTATTTCTTTTCTATAGAGCAGGTGTTCTTAACCTGAGGTCCTTAACCTGGCATCAGGGAAACCCGGGCTTTGAAGGTTTGTATACTCTCCCAAAACCAGTGCAGAATTGTATGAGCCTAAGTGCTGTTATCCATCAGCGAGTCCATGGCTTTCACTAGAGTCTTAAAATATTCATAACCTTCCCAAAGACTCAATACCCCTAGAATTGGAGGATCATTTAGAATCTGATAAGCAATTCCAACTGAACAGAAAATTTCCCTTCTGAAAGGCCTGGATGCCTCTTGGCATGAGGTAAGTCTTGATCTGACTACGCTAGAAGTCAGAATATTAACTGTGAGGACAGCCACATCCTTTCAGGCCTGAGGACGAGGGAACGAGCATGCATAAACATGCACACCCTGCCAGTTAATTCACTTGAGTAAGTCCCCATGAGACAGTCTTGGATTCCATCATTGTAGAAGGTAAGAATGGCAATAATGGCAGTGGCTACTTATTGAATACTCATTAAATGCTAGGCCATAAACTAAGGAACTTTTTAAGACATTTTATTACTTAAGATCACAACAACCCTGGAAGGGGGTGATATTTTTATTCCTGTTTTCCTGATAAGACTGCAGAGGCCCCAAGGTTGTATAATTAGGAAATGGCAGAGCAGGAATTCGAGTCCTGGTAGATTGGCCACAATCCATTGCAGGACACTCTACTCTGTTGAGCTTCCTGGATTTCCATTCATTTCTCTTCATTCTACACTCAAAAGACTGATCCTATGATCAGATGCTCCAAGGGAACATAAAGACCTTCTCCATCTCCTCGATGGAAACATTAAGAGGACTGAGAGCCAGCACTATTTTCCAATGTGTAGAATAATAATTTTTATTATTATGCCAGGTTTAAGGGCTTTGGAAACTAAACCCCCTCATGTTGGCAGTGGACATTTGTATTAATTTGGGGGGGAATTGTTTCTAATTTCAGTGTACTTAGTATTTTAGAAATGCCCCCTGCCAATGAAAATGGGATTGAGCTCTATCCTTCCTTTGTGATTTAAGGAATGTTTAACTTGGCCAAGCTCCTTCCTGGACTTTTAAGAAAACAGCTCGGGCCAGGTATGGTGGCACAAGCCTGTAATCCCAGTTCTGGGAGTCTGAGACAGGAGGATCGCAGGTTCGAAGCCCACCTCCGCAACTTAGTGAGACCCTATTTCAAAATAAAAAACAAAAAGGGCTGGTGGTGTATCTTGGACTTGGAATACCCATGGATTCAATCCCCAGTAACAAAAATAAATAAAAAGAAAATACTTCGGACGTGGGTATTTTACCCCACCCCACCTCTCTCAGGCTTTCTTGCTCCATCTTTCTCACTACCACACATGTACGTAATTCTCTTCTGGTCAAGAACATGTCACTATGGGAAGGAGAGTAGCTGAAATCCAGGAGTAAATACCATCCTACCAGCTCAAGGGAGAGAGGGCTGAATGGCAGCATTTTTTTGTATTTTTCCCCTGCACTGGAGCAAATGATGGGGATGGGAGCAGGACCCTGGTTAGTTCCATTTCTGGTATGCTTTTTGACATGGAGTAGAGCCAGATTCTTATTCACGCAATCAGTATTTCATTCACTATTCAGCAAGAACCTGTGGAGAACCTATGACAGGCCAGCTGCTCAGGGAGAGCTAAGCAGCAAACTCTCCCTAATTTTAGGACCTGTCCCCCTAAGATGGTTACGTGGAAAAGAGCCAACTGGAGGTCTGGGCCGACTGCAACAAGAATATAGCAAAAGTACCTCCAGCTTCATGTCTAATAACCATAAAGCCAAGTAGTTATGCTGCCAAGTATCTGATAGATTTGATATCCAACAGAGATGTTAAGAAGTATGGTTGAGCCGGGCATGGTGGCGCACGCTTGTAATCCCAGTACTTTGGGAGGCGGAGACCTCAGCCTCAGCTCTCTTGCTCTCTCTCCCTCTCTCTGTCTCTCTCTCTCTCTACTTAGTGAGGCCCTCCGCAACTTCGTGAGACCTGGTTTCAAAATAAAGTATAAAAAATAGGGCCGGGGGCGTAGCGCGGAGGTAACGCCCCTGCGTTCACTCCCCAGTACCACAAAAAAAAAAAAAAAGAAGTATGGTTGATCTGGTAAACTTTTAGTGACAACATCACTGGCCTAGCTTAAAGACCCTTGGTCTCTGATGGGCTATCTCAAAACAAAGAGTTTCAGATTAGCCTTTCTCTGCTTCATGACCAGCCCAGTCTGGGAATGACTAGCATAGTGAGCACCCCTGTGGACTCCAGGACAACTGGGGCTGTGTCTGCCTGGCTCACCTCCAGGTCCCTAGTGCCTGCAGTCACACCTGGCAGGTAGGAGGCATATTTTATTTCATTTACTTTATTAGCACTGGGGATTGAACCCAGGGTCTTTCTACCTCTAAGCTATACTCCCAACCTTATTTTATTTTTAATTTTGGAACACGGTCTCGCTAAGTTGCTGAGGCTGGCCTTGAACCTGCAATCCTCCTGTCTCAGCCTCCCAAGTACAGGGATTACAGCCCTGTGCTACTGTGCCTGGCCCCCCTCAGCATTTTTAAATGATTGAATGCATCAACCAGTGTGTGGATCATTCCCTAATATCATTTTGAGTTAACTGAGGGGCTAGGAATAGCAGGATTCTTTCCTCTCTTGTAATGCCCCTCTCCATAAAAATAATACCATAAATTCTTACAATCACTAGATTTTAGTATTAGGCACAAAGCAAACAACACACACATATACACATAGACATAAGTATTAAATGTATCCACATGTTAACCCATGTTGAAAAGATCACCTCTCTGTCAAGATGAAAACATTGTTAGAATTTTCTTTGTCCTTTTTCAAGCTTTAAAAAGCCTATCAGTGTTTTCTTACCTGGCAACCCAGTCCACAGCCAGACCTTCTGCAGCCGGAAGTCTGTGACTTATGATGGTCTCCCTGTTTGTCTTATTCAGAAACATTCTTTCAATGACATGCCTCTCTAGATCAATCCAGTACAATCTCTTTTCTACTCTGTCAAAATCCAGCGCCACAACATTGCCCAGTCCTTGCAAAATGAGGGAGTAAGAATAGCCATCCGTCGTTAAATTCCTCAAATAGTAGCGGTTACTGAAGATGAGATAGGGCTCGATGTTGCTGTTCTGCCGGCAGCTCTTCCCATCTGGCTCGCGGATGTAGCCGGGGGCACACTTACAGATGTAGGAGCCTACTACATTCTCACACTTCTGGCTACAGACGTGGGGCGTCTCCTTGCACTCATCAACATCCACACAAGACCGCTTGTCAGACATCAGTTTGTAACCCGGGTGACAGGAACAGTAGAAGCTGGTGAGGGTGTCTGTGCAGTTGTGGTCGCAGCCACTGATGGAAGGGTCCTGGCACTCATTAATGCCTATAAGGAAAAGCAGTTATTAGAGAACCTAAAATATTAGCAACCGACTAGCATGATCCAAAGTCAATGTTTCTACCAGATGACATCGATTCTTAATGAATCATGCCAGAAGACAGACAATGGGGATTTCTGAAGGCCATGAGTTATTCAAGTGACTACTTTTTTTACTTCTTCCCAACTTAATCCTTCAGTAGTGGTTTTAGCCCATTTTGCCTCATCATCCCAGATGTGTAAAACCTATAAAAAACTGAAATTGAGCAACAAATATACCACTTATGGTAACTTTGAAATAATATGCAAATATTATTTTTGCAGAATTGAAAACTTGGGACTTAATAGGTTAACACCTAATAGAAGTAACAAGATTAGCTGACATCTAGTCCTATGCCTGCCAACCTTTCCTTAACCAATAATTTTTAAAGTAAAATGGAGGCAGGAGAGAGGAGAAAAGAGCAGGAGATAAGGGCCTGCCCTGTATGCTGGAGAAACAGGTCCCTAAGAGGGGGTAAAATGTTGATTCATAGCATCTTCCATTCTAGGGGTATGATACACCCTGGCCAATCTCAAGCTGCCAGTGTAACCACACTGCCTACAGAGCTGCAGAGAGGTGACAGGAGCTCAACACTATGTGCATCACAGCAATAGGGGTCCTCTTGGTCCTGTGACACATGGCCAAGCTCACCTAAAACATCCAAACCAGGTGTGGTGCTACACGCTTGTAATCCCAGTACTTGGGAGGCTGAGACAGGAGGATCACAGTTTCAAGACTAGCCTTGGCAACTTAGCAAGACCCTGTTTCAACATTAAAAATAAAATCGGTTGGGGGTATAGCTCAGAGGTAGAATGCCCCTGGGTTCAATCCCCAGCAAAACACACACACACACACACACACACACACACACACACACACACACACAAATTTACTTCATGTACTGCAAAATCCACAATCCAAAAATCAGGCATAGTATGCTGCTAGTATACCATATAACCCTAAGCAATCCATTTCATATCCACAGGCTACAGTTTTATTACTTGCAAAAGGAACAGGTTTATAAAATTACCAGGACTCCTTCTGGTTATAAGGTGGTTCTTTAGTAGGTTCGGAAGAGACCTAATGAGATCACTTCCTTTTCAAACTAAAAATTTACCTTTGAATTATGTGTGCAATTGAGGATTTGATTCCTATAACTTAAGCAAGGCAAAATTAATTAAAACTTAATGGGAATCTATCTGAATTAAGATTAAATACAAGAAAGTTTCCTATGACTTTTGGTATAACTATGTAATATAAATAATACAGGTTCTTTTTCTTAGTTTATTTAAAGGTTTTTGAAACTTTGTAGAAACTTATAGAGGTTTTTCTTATATTCGATTAAATATCTAGTTGTTACATTTTGATACTGTACATGGATAGTCCTGTCTCTAAATTTCCATAGCACTTTCAGTCTAAGTTTCTCTGTCTAACACTTGATTTTAATGTTGCTTTATAAAAGTTTTATCTTTCCTATAAGGGCAGAAGCCACATTAAATACTTCTGGTTCAGTTAGGCAATGCAATTATTGAGTATTAACCAGAAACCAGTGGAAGAAAACAAAATAAATGAAAATATATGATCTGTCCTTCAAAGTGCTTAGGTTTTTCTCACAGAGATAATGCCAACATACACGGAAGAATGGTTACCAGAACTGAACACCACAAACGGTAGGAATTGTCAGGATTAGGGTTCCAGTTGCTGCTAAGCAAACCGTCCTCATTTTATAAATTCTCCACTAGCTTACTCATGGTGATTGGGGCATGGTGGAGATTAAAACTCTCCCATTCTATTACCCGAGGACAAAAATGAAGAGCTAGCTAAGGAGTCCCTGCAGAGGGATGCTTCAGGTCACAGTCATTCTAGGGCTCCAAAGAGAATCAACATAGTTCTCTTCATTCTTGGGCACCTTATTTAGCAATATTCTTAAAAAGTGGCCTGAATATTTGTTCATTTTCCATTCTCTGTAATGGCTGCCTAAGTAAAGAATTAGCCTAAAAAAATGTTTGTGTTCCTATCTTATATGCCAAGAAACTGCTGCCTTTTGATATAGAAGCAACAGTAACTTTTTTGAAATTTTCTACATGGAAGACAGATTGTAAAGTCCTGATGAATCTTTTTTGGTACTGGGGATGGAATCCAGGGGGCATTTCACCTCTGAGCTACACCTCCAGACCTTTTTTTTTTTTTTTTTTGCAGTACTGGGGATTGAACCCAGGGGCATTCTACCTCCAAGCTACACCCCCAGCCTATTTTTTATTCTTTATTTTGAAACAGGGTCTCACTAAGTCGCGGAGGGCCTCACTAAGTAGTTGAGGATGGTCGCAAACTTGCAATCCTCCTGTCTCAGCCTCCTAAGTACTGGGACTACAAGCGTGCACCACCACGCCCAGCCTCGGCCCTTTTTATTTTTTGTTTGTTTAATTTTTGAAACAGGGTCTCGCTAGGTTGCTGAGGTTGGCCTGGAACCTGGGATCTTCCTGTCTCAGCCTCCCAAGTACTGGGATTACAGGCGTGCACTACCATGCCGGGCCTGGTAAGTCTTAAATGGTTGAGATCTGCATAAGTCCCCTCCTCCTGCCCCATCTTCCAGTGTACTCACCACAGCCTTTCTCATCACTGTTGTCAGAACAGTCGTCGAGGTGGTTGCAGACTTTCACCATCTCAATGCAGTGCCCGTTGTCACACTTGAACTGATGAGGGGGGCACGTGGCCTCTGGGGTTAGACACAGGTGCTCCAGCTCATCCGATCCGTCCCCACAGTCATTGTCCTCATCACAGACAAAGGTTTTGCTGATGCAGCGCCCGTTCCGACAGGTGAACTGACTCTGCTGGCAGGTGGGGTACGAGCAACCCCTCTCGTCGCTGTAGTCACCACAGTCATTGCGCCAGTCACACCTGTGTGATGAGACCCAGGACCACTTTTGGAGAAGCTGATAAGCCTCCACTCTCACCCACTCGGGGCTTTGCTTCTTCCTCTATCTACCTGAATGCCAGGTTGACCATGTCAACAGCAAGATCACCAATGCTTAGGTCCCCTCCCCCCAAGAATCTTCACGTACCCCACCAATCTTCCACTCAGGAATTCAATATTTGGCCTTCCACCCAACTTCCCTGGGTGCTGGTTGCTACCATGAGAAATGTGGATCTAAAGCTATTAAAATAATTGCATTCATGTTTTCCCCTAATTGATAGATGGATTAAATATTCACCAGATTTATTCATCAAATAATGAGATAGTTTAATGGTACTGGCAGTATCCCAGGTAGCCACATGACAGAAGTACCCATGCCCAAGTGAAAAGTCATACAGTGAGTATTATATACTATAAAAGATAAGATTATTACACATGTCCTCATATATATCTTCACATTGGAGCAATGTTTGCATTAACAATCCTCTTCCTTCTATCTTTCTACAATTCTACTGCCACCTACCCCAGGAGATGTGAGCTGCTACAGTGATGGGAAGGAGGTAAGATTAGTGGATTAGTATGGAATATTGGCAAAGAAAGAAGGTGTGTTGTAGTCCTAGAAGCTATTCTGGAACTTAACATTCCCAGGCATCTTGAAGACAATATAGTTTCCTGAAGTTCTGTGAACCAAACTGGTCTTTCTTCTCCGTATTATTCCAAGATCCCATAAAAGTTATGAGTACTAAGGGGGGTTCCGTTAACAATAGCAAACTCATTATAAGCACAAAGGAATGTAAGCTAATGATGGACAAAGCTAATGCTTGACATTCACAGAGCAATTTACAGCAGAAGGCCCCAAAGCTGGAGGCAGAGCATTGCAAGATGTTGAGGCGCCAAGGCAAATGTGGTGAGTTTTGCAACTGACCTATGATCAAGTCTGCTAACCAAAGTTACCATCCACAAAGGGAGGGGAAAGGTCAGGTAGGCGAGCAAGTCACCAGGTTTTTAGGCACAATCACACGCCATTTTTCCAGTGAGCTGCTCACAATTCAGTCTTACCCAGGTTCTTCAGCAGCATCAGTAATAAGCCAAGAGAAAAAAGTCAAGAGGAAAAATTATCCCTGTCCCATTATCCCAAATGGGAGCACACATTGTGTCAAGCAAATGAGAGGCTGCACACTAGCAGTGCACCTGGCAGAGGCTGAGGTCCTCCGGACACACCGAACTTGGAGTTGTTCTTAACCCTGTCACTTAGGTTTCCAGGAAAACTATTGTCTCCTGGTCTGCCATGGCCCTAGGCAAAAGCAATTCAGAAATCTCAAGTGGGGGGAAAGGAGAGAGAGAGAGAGAGAGAGAGAGAGAGACAGGAAGAGTGAAGAAGGGGAAGGAAGGAGAAAAGAAGAAGAGAGAAAAAGAAAAAGGAAAGATGAATGAAATCAGTAAAAGTCTGATTAAGTCAGGTGTGAGATCATAGTAATAATAAAGATAGAGCTAAGGAAGCTCAGAATGGGAGAAAAGAAAAAATCTAGAGTCTGACCAAAATTAAGACCTGCTATAATTCTATTCCCTAAATCCTATGCCTAGGTCTTCAGAATATATTCATATCTGAAACTGATGGTATTAACTAGCTATTGAATTCAGAAGACCCAGATAGAAGTACAACATAATAGAACTTGAGCAGGTAGGGGAGAAAATACAGAGAAGGGACAATTCACTTTCATTACAAAAAATAAAAATCCACAGATCGCATCCATATATCAGTGAAATGCAAACAAAGCATATTAAATGCAGCTTCCCTACAAAAGGATGCAGCTCCATCCCCCAATATCTTCTGGATGTCAATGCTCAGACTACCTCCAGTCAGCAATGTTCACGTGCGCTTCATCGGGGATGAGGCAGTCATACAGCAGATTTTTCTAGACAACATTCATCTACTTCAATCACTGCCACCTTTTGGTCATAATCTGAGCCCCTGCTTCTTTTGCAGCCTTCATAGAATGTGACACAGACATACCTGGGCAACTGCCACTTACACAAGTGGCCCCAGAAACTCTCTTGCTCTGATCTCGTGCCTGTTTCCTATATCTTGCCATCTTCTTCCCCAGCAGGCTGTAAGCTGACAGTCCCTGTTGCTCTCAGTAAGCCTGTGTCCCGTAACTGTCCTTGGCACATGCAGTATCTCTTCTCAGCCCCAGCTCCATGTGGCCAAAGGCCTAGCACATGTTTTCACCTCAGAAGTCCTATGGCATCACACTCATCTTTTCCCTCCAGCAAACCCCTTTCTGGGCTCCTGTATTTTTATCAATGCTCCTACTCTTCTCCTCATCCACAGGATAGAAATTTACACATCAAGCTTTTTCTCCATTTCTCTCTAGCAAATCTAATGATTTGCTAAAAGAGGGTGGTGCAATTTTGTGGCGTTAAGAAAACATTTATCAGCCAGACATAGTGGCACACGCCTGTAATCTCAGTATTTGGGAAGCTGAGACAGGAGGATCACAGAATCGAAGCCAGCTTCAGCAACTTAGCAAGACTATCAACAATTTAGGGAGACCCTGTTTCAAAATAAAAAATAAAAAGGGCTGGGGGAGTAGCTTGGAGGTAGAATGCCCCAGAGTTCAATCCCCAGTACAAAAAGGAAGGAAGGAAGGAAGGAAGGAAGGAAGGAAGGAAGGAAGGAAGGAAGGAAACCTCATTTGAAGTGGCCCATTTGGAGAAAGTGGTAAGACACAATAGGACATTGCAGGAAAGGTCCCCCAAACTGGTAAGCTATGAGCTGAATCTGTTTGGCCCACATGGTGTGTGAAGAATTTTAAAAATTTGCTTCTAGCATTTAAAATCAGAATATTTCACATGAAAATCTAAGTTTCCAACTTTTTCTTTAAAAAGAGGATCAGTAGGTCTGGCCCTTCAGGCTGTCTTGCATGCCGCTGAACAATGTTTGTGTCCTTAACTGGAACATGTGTCTTAGTTCACCCCATCTGCCTCTCCCTGTTGTCTCCTTGACCCCGAACTAAGTGCCAAGTTCCATTTATCAGGCTTGCAATGTTATTTTCCTTATAGCATAGACAGGAAAGTGAAATAAATCTTGCACCATGCCTATACTCCTAGTGGAAAACTAAGAGATTTAAGAAGGAACTTTCTTATATCAAGTCCACTTCAGCCCTACCCTCTGAGCAAGGCCACGTTATTCCCTTCATGGGCCCTAGACATTTTTGCCTTCTTATGCTCCTTCATCTATCAAATTATTAAAAAGTATGTTAAATGAGCTGGGTGTGGTGGCGCATGCCTATAATCCCAGTACTTGGGAGGCTAAGACAGGAGGATTGCAGGTTCGAGGACAGCCTCAGCAATGTAGCAAGACTCTCAACAACCCAGCAAGACCCTGTTTCAAACAAAAAAATTAAAAAGGGCTGGGGGTGTAGCTCATAGATAGAATGCCCTTCAACCCCAATACCACACACACAAAAAAACTGTTAAATGACCACATTGTATAAAGGCAGATATATTAATATTACATAGTAAAATGCTTTCTTTGACGTAAAATTTCTTTTTTGGGGGGAGGGAGGAGTACTATTGTACCTCCAAGCTACACCCCAGCCCTTTCATTTTTTATTTTGAAACAAGGTCTCACTAGGTTGCTGATTGTCTTGCTAAGTTGCTGAAGCTTTCCTCCAATCTGTGATCCTCCTGACTACTGGAATTACAGGTGTGTGCTACCGAGCCCATGTTAAAAGTTCTTTTTTTTCCTTTTGATATCAAAGGAATCCAGATATTTTCTTGCATAACCAAAAGTATTGTGGGCCCTCAGCACTGTGGCTCCTGTGCTTAATGGATAAATCAGCCCTGACCCAGATATTTGAGGTTTGCTGGGAAATTTTTAACCCCAAATTCACCTGAATGATTGTGGGATACACAGTCCATTACTACAGGTGAATTCGTCTCCAGAGCAAGACCTTCTGGTACAGTTCTGATGCTCGTCCAAGGCATCAGCACAGTCCGCGTCACCATCACAGACCCAGGACAGAGGAATGCACCTCCTGGATGGGGTTCTGTGGTTTCCACAGAAAAACTCGGAGCTCGAGCAGTTTTGATTCTCTGAAACCAAAGCACACAAGAATCAGAAATTATATGAGAGTTCACTGTAAACAGTCAATTCTCTTGCTTATTATACTTAACAGTCTGAGGAATGAAAGGAAATGGGAGGAAAACTGTCAAACAAATCAATATAAAACACCTCACTTGCCGGGCGTGGTGGCCCACACTTGTAATCCCAGTACTTTGGGAGGCGGAGACCGGAGGATCCGGGTTCGCGGCCAGCCTCAGCTCTCTCTCTGTCTCTCTCTCTCTCTCTCTCTCTCTCTTTCTCTATCCTTAGTGAGGCCCTCCGCAACTTCGTGAGACCCGGTTTCAAAATAAAGTATAAAAAATAGGGCCGGGGGCATAGCGCGGAGGTAGAACGCCCCTGCATTCAATCCCCAGTACCGCAAAAAAAAAACACCTTACTTAGTTTCCCATAAAATTAATGTGAGATCATGTTTTCCCTTTAGGGCTTCAGAAATTCACTACGATTGTATTAATCAGATGTCAAATGCCTTACATTTTGGGAACATTTTTTAGATTATAAAGGGTAGTCATATAAGCACAAAGCAAGATGGGTATTTTTATGCCAATTCTACAGACGAGAAAACTGAAGCTCAAAATGGTTAACTAGATGGCTCAAAGTCAGAGAATTAGAAAGAGAAAGAGCTAGTGCTTCAAACTTGGGTCTTTTTTTTTCACTAAAGGTAGTGTTTTTCCAACTATGTTGTAACTAAGTAGAATGAGGGGAGGCATATGTCAAGAAGAGTTGTTAGAAACTATGATACTGGGAGGAAAAAGACAAGATGCTGATACAGAATCCTTAATGTCTGCAGAAAAAAAGAACAGGTATTTTACCCAAGCCCATTGCTGATGAACAGGGACAAAAGAAGGAAGGGAAAGAGTATTTGGTACAATCCATGCATGTGCAGGTGCCAACCACTTGCTGCAGTGGAGAGAGCACGTGTGGGCTGTGGACACCACCAGAGTCACAACAGACGCGGTGACAGTCAAATACAAGCATCAGGAAGCCTCTGTTTTTATGGTTCTACCATGGAAAGGTACTCTGCTAAGACACCTCAGGTAAGAACTTCATGCTTTGTTGGTAATGAAAACTGGTGTTCCACAAAAAAAAAATCGAACTGAAAACAAACAATCGCAACCCCCCAGCAAGAGCTCCAAGGTTATGGAGGAAACTGGAGACACAGTTAGATGACACTGTTAAAGCTGCCACCAAAAGCTGCAACTGAGTTCTCTTTATCTCCTTTAGGAAGGTAGGACACTATTTCCATCAGCCAAATACAAGAGAAAGAGAGTAAACACAAAGCCACTTTCCATCATTCTAAAGCATATAAGTGGACGATGTCAAACAATCCCAGAGTAGAAAAGCAAAGGTAACATCCTATCAGTGTGCACGCAATTAAGCAGGCATCTGCCTCCAAACACAAAAACATGACTCCACTCTTTCCCTGGAAAGTGACTCTGCAGAGGAATCACCTGGCGTCACTTACCACAATGGTGCCTTTCATCCTCATCACTCATGTCCCCACAGTCGTTATCACCATCACAGAGCCATTCCCTTGGGATGCACCTGCCACCATCACACTTGAACTCAGTACTTAAGCATGTTCGCTGATGGTGTTCTGGGGAAAAAAAAAAGAGTTAAGGAGCAATCTTGGTGAAAGCAGTGATTTGCAGTCCAGAAATCTTGAGAGAAGCTGGCTACAGCATAGGTCATCTGGCAGACCTGCAACAGAGCATTGCCTAGTCGTGTACAATGGAAGAGCACCTCCAACGAGACGGGGACCAGGACCAAAGGTTTGAGGGAAAAGGGATGGGCTGATAGTGCAATGTCCTAATTATCTTTGGTGACTAGGATGAGATTCAATATTCCCTTACAGGTATGGTAGAGAAACATCAGTATTTTCCCAAAGGATGATAGAAATTACCTATTATTACACATTTCTATTTTAAAATCTACTTTTTATTCAATACCATTTTGTTTTGTGTACACCATACCCTCAGCTTTCCCCATCTCAGTTTCTCTATTCTCATTTCTCTTTTACCTCCAATGCCTATAACCTTTCACAATGCTATCCAGTTTACTTCTCTGTTGGATTTTCTGCCTTCCTCCCCTCATTAGGATATAAGCCCTGCCATGGGCAGGATCTTCGTCTTATTCACTGATGCAGCCCCAGTGTGCCTAGCACATAGGTGCTCAATAAAGATTTATTGAGTTACAGTGATGTCACCTTTTACTTTCAATTAGTATTAGCTATCACTGACTCAAGTCCTTTAGTCCTAACTCCACATGTTCCCATTCAACTAATTAAACTGTCATAAGCCCAGAAACCCACTCAAATTAGCCAAAGGCAAAAGAAATTTATGTATTTAAGAGATACCATAATGATAAAAGTGAAAAGAAGCAAGACCTTTCAGAAGCAGGCATGAAAGGAATATACACTGATACAGACTTTTTGAAGGAACACACCCCCTTTGACACAGCAATACATCTGTAGAAATCTAGCCTCTCAGAATCTTCCCACACATACACAAAGAGGTTTCCAAAAGGATGTTCACCTAGAACTGTTTTTCATAGTGAAGAAAGGGAAACAATCTAAATGTCCAACAATTCGGAAAGGGATAGGAATACATGGAACATTCATATTTTGGGGTAATACGTGGCAGTTCAAACGAATGAGGTAGATCCACTGGCAAGATGTTATTAAGTTTTTTAAAAAAAAGTTAATTGCAGAAAAATATGTATAGTAAGATCCTATCTGAGTTTTTAAAAACTACATATCAGGATATGTAGATAAAGGTAAAGATAGTTGACACCCACCCTTAAGAGTGATCATCTAGACAAGCGTGGTGACACATGCCCGTATTTCCAGTACTTGTGAGGCTGAGACAGGAGGATAAAAGGTTAGAGACCAGCCTCAGCAACTTATCAAGGCCCTCAGCAACCTAGCAGGACCCTTTTCTGAAATAAAAAGGGCTGGGGGTGTAGCTAAGAGGTAGAATGTCCCTGGGTTCAAGCCCCAGCACCAAAAAAAAAAAAAGAGTGATTATCTTTGGGGAGTGAGAGAATTAGAGCAAGATGAAAAAATAGAAATTTTACTTTTTCACATACATCTTGTTAAGTCTTTCAAATATATCTGCATATTATTACTTGAACTACTATAATGAGAATGGACTAATATATGGCTTCTTGTCTGTTTTAAATATATCAGGCACTTGGAACTAATTGCTTTTACTATGATTTCAGTTCTCATGGAAAGGTTTGGAAACACGTTTATTCTTCACATATTTGAACCAATAATTCATATATTTGAACAAATCTCTAAGACTACTCCACTCACCTAACAGTTATTATTTCCTTTACAGATCCTCAAAATTCTATGTGCCCTTTGCTTTCTATGTTGGAGGAAAAGAACCTAGCAAAGAGCTCCAAATACCACTCTGCCACCATCAGCCATGGAATTCAAACCTCAAGGAAAACAACCTGAATTCAGCTGTAAAGCTGTGCTCGTGACCCTCGTAAAATATCCCCAGAATAGAAGGTTTTATATATTATTGTATTTACAATAGCAATGTTAATCATAAAGAAAAATAAGAGCAATCTAAATACTTAATAAAAGAGGCAGGCAACTCAATGATAATAACTAAAATGATAATATAGCCACTCAGTGGAATATTACTCATCATTAAAAGGGAGAACAAAACTATACAGTGAGGGTGAGTACATTTTTTCCCAACCAGACAGTAAATGTTTTAGGTTTGCAGGCCACATGGGCTCTGTCACACCTATTTGACATTGCCACTGTAGCAGGACAGCAGCCAGAGACAATATGTGGCTGCATTCTGATAAAATATTACCTATAAAGACAGGCCACAGCCATAATTCGCTCATCCCTACATAGCAATATAATTTTTGACAGATTAAAAAAGCAACATAGAAGTTGTATCTTTAGATATTTACAACTATGCAAAAAGTGTGCATGGATATAGATTACAATTTGCAAAGGTAAATAGCAGTCTCCAAATATAAACAAGACACAACTGCTCCCAGGAATAAGGAGAGCCCCTCGAAGTTTGGGGGAAGCACAGGTAGCCAGGGGACCTCACCCCATCAAGCTGTACAGATGTGAAAGAGAAGGAGTACATGTGCCCCAGAATGTCCCTTCCCTATGTGTGTGTTAATTACAATCACTTTGGGATTCTCCCAGTCTTACAAGCCAGAACTCTGCCAAATTCAGAAGTTCCAATTGAGAGTCAACTAAAATTAATTGAGTTCTATAAACCAGGCACTACTGTATTAGGTGCATCACCAATATAATCTCATTTTCTCAGCATCAACTAGCAACTTCCATATTCTGATCAGCTCCCCACACAGTGCCCTGCATGAGCAGCTCTTTAATGGACATCTGTGGGTGACTTCAGCATCCCAGCTGGGAGCAGGAGCAGGGGGACCCAGCCTCCAGAAGCATCACCCTCATGTGCATTTGAAGTGGTTGGAAGAGACTGAGGCGCTCTAGTGGCCTCTGCATGCTTTTCGTGTTTGCCTACGCCCTTACCACAGGAGGCGGGTTCATCAGAGCCATCAGCACAATCGGCTTCTTCATCACAATACCAGTGGTGAGGAATACAGCGCCGGGGAGATGTGCACTGGAACTCACTGCTGCTGCATGTGTGAGTGGCTGGAGGAGGGAAACAAGATAAAAGCTGTGAGCAAAACACAAGCATGGAGTGGGCATGGTGGCACATACCTGTAATCCCAGAACTTGGGAGGCTGAGACAGGAGAATCATAGGTTCGAGGCCAGCCTCAGCAACTTGGCAAGGACCTTAGCAACTTAGTAAGACCCTGTTTCAAGAAATAATAATACTAATAATAATTAATAATAATAAATAGGGCTGAGGGTGTAGCTCAGAGGTAGAACATCCCTGGGTTCAATCCCCAATACCACAAGAAAAAGAAAAAAACAACCAGGCCCACCAGTCCTTACAGTCTGCCTATATCTCTGAAATGGATTAGAGCTGCCATGAAAGGGAGGATAAGGCCAGGAAACGGGCCTCAGCTTTCCAAGGGGAGGGAAACATGGAGGGAGAAAGAAGGGAATACTGTCCCAGTTTCCCAGAATCTTCATTCCAGATTCTAAAAATCCAATATACAACTTCTATTTGTTAGAAATACTAAAGAACTATCTTTGTGATATATGAAATAAAGAAAAATCATGTGAAAATAAACTGGTTTTATTTTTCTGCTGTAGTACAAAATTAAATAAACCCTAGTGAAGCAATACTTAAAAGCAAAACAAAACCCAACATGACCATAGCCGAGCTCACCCCCCACACACCTCTTAACCATGTTAGACTGTGATTCTACAGAGTTAGCCAACGCTAA
This sequence comes from Glis glis, assembly GCA_004027185.1. Classification (NCBI taxonomy): domain Eukaryota; kingdom Metazoa; phylum Chordata; class Mammalia; order Rodentia; family Gliridae; genus Glis; species Glis glis. The sequence goes on from PVJS01037972.1 coordinate 17,972, forward strand.
CTCTGTTATTCATCCTTGTAACATAAGGCTTGTCTTTGAGAAACTGGGAGACTGCCTATGTTTGAACATCTGTTCTCTTCTCAAGTAAACTTAGGTAGCTCTGGTCAGACGAATTTCCTAATATGTGGGTACAAAACCTGGATCGAGTCTTGTAATTCTTCTGGTCTACAAGGCTCCCTTGCTTTGGTCCATGATATCTGCTAATTTGCCAGGAAAAACTATTACAGAAGCAAGGTCCCTAAAAGGTCAGCAATAACTACAGCCTGCCAAGCCCTAACTGATGGCTGCGTCCTGAATTCTGCCTCCTCACGCTGCTGTTGTTAGAAATAATTTCTGTTCTTGTACTGTATCCTGGCCTAGCGATAGATTATTGTCATGCTCTGTAGTTTGTTTAGGAGGGGAGCAGTGACCACAGTTTAACTGCATATACCCATAACAGGAAAGGCCAATTATTAAATTCTTAAAGTATGCACCTATTTACACTAACAGGCTGAAAGTTATCAAGCTTAAGAAAGACCTTTTAATTTGTGATATAAATACAGGAAATTGTATTAATGAACCAAGTTGCTAAATATGAAATAAAGTTTTCTGATATTTAAACATTAAAGGATATAAAAATATTTGCCGTTACTAATGGCCACTACCATAATATTAAAAGTAAATACTAAGAGTTTAATGTGCAAATTCTGCCTTTAACGCTGGGAGAAGGGGCTCTTCGACTGCAGCAGATCTTTGGAAGAAATATTTGGGGATTGGAGCATTTGACCAGGGAACAGAGGGAACAGGCTTCACATGCCCCTCCAATCACATCCTAGAGCCACTACCTTCTACACCTTACTTATACACTAAAATTGAGAGAACAATTGAAATTAGTACAAACGCCAGACTGTGTATCTTTGTATCAGGTCAAGACAGGCATCTCTGGAGTCACAGAAAGAGAAGCAGCTTCATCATACTCACTGCAGTAAGTGGGGTTTTCATCGCTCATGTCTCCACAGTCATTGTCGCCGTCACACAAGTACGTTCGAAGAATACAAATATTTGTACTCTGACATTTCGTGTATCCAGGCAGGCAAGTACGATTTGCTTAAAAAAGATAACCAGATAAACATTTGGAACCAAACCATCTATCCACCAAATAGAGGTCATAAACAATGTCTATGCTAACAGATCTATTATAGAACTCAAACTACCAGAAGGTCACTTCAAAGCTATCAGAGAGGCACAATCTATGACACTTGCATTACCTACAGATTCTCTAGTAAACACATATTTCCCATTGATTCCGGGGAGAGAGACGAGGAGGAAAAGGTTGCTTTGTAATTTAAAATGTCTGATTTCAGCTTGGCGTGGTGGCGCAAGCTTGTAATCTCAGTACTTGGGAGGCTGAGACAGGAGGATCTCAAGTTCGTGGCCAGTCTCAGCTACTTAGTGAGGCCCTCTGCAACTTAGTGAGACCCCATTTCAAAATAAAGAATAAAAAAGCTGGGCGTGGTGGCGCACGCTTGTAATCCCAGTACTTTGGGAGGCGGTGACCAGAGGATCCGGGTTCGCGGCCAGCCTCAGCTCGCGCATGCGCGTGCGCGCGAGCATTCTCTCTCTCTCTCTCTCCCTCCCTGTCTCTCTCTCTCTCTCTCTCTCTCTCTCTCTCCTTAGTGAGGCCCTC
>PVJS01037973.1:0-19635 GCA_004027185.1 Glis glis
TTTTGCGGTACCGGGGATTGAACGCAGGGGCTTTCTACCTCCGCGCTACACCCCCGGCCCTATTTTTTATACTTTATTTTGAAACCAGGTCTCACGAAGTTGCGGAGGGCCTCACTAAGGAGAGAGAGAGAGAAAGAGAGACAGAGAGAGAGAGAGAGAGAGCTGAGGCTGGCCGCAAGCCCAGATCCTCCAGTCTCTGCCTCCCAAAGTACTGGGATTACAAGCGTGCGCCACCACGCCCGGCTAGGCCTACACTTTTTAATCATAATGGCCTATCTCCACACCTGAACTTTCCTGGGATGCTTGGCAAACAAAAAAATTCCCAATGGAAGTCTCATCGTTTGTGAAGCCCAGCAGCCTATCTTCACGCCTAAACTTCCCGGGATGCTTGGCAAACAAGAATCCCAAAGGAAGTCTCACCATTTGTCAAGCCCAGGTATCACCCAGCACCCACCAATGAAATGGCGAGAACCTAAGGATTCAAAGAAAGGAGACCAGCCACCCCATGTCACCCCATCCCTGCGATTTGCCACTAGCCACCCCCTCTCGGAGTCCCCTATAAAAGGATTGTAAAAACCCCAAGGGCCTCACCCTCTCAAGGTGGCCCACGTTCTCCCTTGAATGTGTATCCCCATTGTTCCTAAATAAAACCTCTGTCTTTGTCTCTGATGGGGCATGCTGAAATTCTTTTTTGCCACAGAAACCAAGGACCCCAAGGTCCTGAGGTGAGTCTCCCATCCCCAAACCTGGGAACTCCTCAGGACTCTCCACGGAATTATCATGTTTTCCTGTGACAGTACTAGGGATTGAACCCAGAGGAATGCTACCTCTGAGCTACACCCCCAGCCCTTTTTATTTTTTGTTTTGAAACAGGATCTCACTTGGTTGCTGAGAGTCTTGCTATGCTGGGGAGGCTGGTCTTAAGCCTGTGATCCTCTTGTCTCAGCCTGCCAAGTACTGGGATTACAGGCGTGTGCCACCAACCCTGGCTTGGCTTTACTTTTTTTTTTTTAAATGGGGATAACAATGCCTATCTTGAAGGATGGTTAGGAGGATTAGATAAAATCAGGTATCAAAGCGTTGGTGCCGGATAAGCCTGAGTTCCCTTCCATCCCCTTCCCTCCTCATCTCCATCACGCCAGTTCCCTCATGCGATGTGTGGTGTGCCAGAGCTCAGCTTCTCCCTACCAGCAGAGTGATTTCGGAAATTACAGGTGACATATGAACCAGGACTTGGTCATGATCTCTCCCAAGAGCAAGAAATGATCGTGACCCTCACTCCTGAGCTCCACTGCTCAGGCTGCTTCCCAGTCCACTCCTAGAGCCAGAAACCCTTCAGCCCTCACCTGTTTTCCCATGTGGTGGAAGCCACCTTCAAACGCTCTCTCCCCTGCCAGGAATATGGAGGCCCTAAAGCGAGTCTGCTGGGCCTCCAGTCCCCAGGGATTTATTTGGGCTAGCAGGCAAAGGGTCACCACATAATCTCGACAGAAAAAGCCACCATGAGACTAGCCCATTGCAGTCAGGGGTGACACGCTCCCAGAGCATACCTGCTCAGCTGCACATCTTCCAAAGGCCCCAAAACTTAGATCTCCTGTGCACCTCTTGCCCCAACACCCACCTACTCCCAACATTCCTTCGCCATGAGACAACTGGCAGTTCTTCTGGCCTGATCCTTCCCATTGCTTTGCCTAGGTGGTACCAAACCTGGTTCAAATGTTGTAGACTATTTGGTCCCACCAGGAAGCTCTCAGTGTAAACAACCTGTCAGTCACTGGGGTCTGACCCCAGGGCCCTTTGTTCAGAGGCAGTTGTGTCACACTTCAGATTTTTGTGCTGCCCAAGAAATCACAAAATATGTATGGAGAGAGCTACGGAAGGAAAGGTAATGAAGGAGCTATTAAATTGGGACTGAAGCTGGGCATGGTGGCACATGCTTGTAATCCCAGTAATTGGGAGCCTGAGACAGGAGGATCGCTGGTTCGAGGACAGCCTCAGCAAGTAGCGAGACGCTCATCAACCTAGTGATACCCTGTTTCAAAATAAAAATAAAATAGGGCTGGGGGTGTAGCTCGGAGGTAGAATGCCTCTGTGTTGCAGGAGAACCGGGACCCTGAAAACAGGAGACAGTGGCTGGAGTGGAAAGCAGGTCTATTCACTAGTGAAGGCTCAGAAAGCAGAAGCTTCGGGTCTGGCCCTGAACAAAGAACATGCAAAATTTTTATACCCTCGGTCCCCTAATTTTGAGAGAGGAGTGGTAAGTGCGACATTTATTTTACTTAGTGTAAGCCAGATACAAAAGCAGAAAAGTGTTAGCCCATATATTATCCCCCCTCCAGCTGTCTTATCTCTTATCATGCAAATGGCCTAGGGAGACTCTGTCTCCAGAGAAAGCTGCTCTGTTTACATTTCAGGGGGCCTGACCTGAGCTTACTAACAACTAAGGAAGAAGGGGGGCTGTGGAGGAATTCTTATTCTTCCCATCTTATGTCTAAATTCCTAACTAAGAATAATTCCAAGGCCCTGGCCGGTTCTCCTGCCTCATTCCCCCCTTTGAGAATTCTAAATATATTTAACAAGAAGTTCTCAATTTTCAAGATTACTTTCAGTCAGAGCCATAAGGGTGGCATATGGGGGTGGGTCCTTCTTAGCTACTGAGATTTCTATTGCTCGCTGGATTAACCCCCTGACACATGGTATGAGGCAGAATCCGACTAGGATGAAAATTCCCGTTACCACTATTAAGGATGTTAAGACTGAGGCTAATAAAGTTTTCCAGTTTCCAAACCATTTTTGGAGCATATTGCCGAAAGGGTTGTTAACCCAGAGCTGTAATCGCTTCGGCAGCACATATACTAACCCCAGAGTTTTCTGCCAATTCATCAGCCAGGGTGGTCAATCCCTTTAAGGCTTGAGTGATGGTTCCATCAGGGGCAGCGTGACCCTGTACAAAAGCTCAGCATTTACCCCCCAGCATCACACAAACACCTCCTTATGATGGGGTCACCTGTTTTACACTGACTGTCCACCCTTGGGGACTGGTGGTCCATCAGACACTGCTCCAATGTGGACAGGGCCTAGTCCAATTATAACCAGACTCTGATTTAGGGCAGATGTAGTTGTCATCCTGGAAGAACTGCCGTTGGGTTTTCAGGCTGCCACAAGATAGAATCTGATATTCATCAAATCTGACAACGCTAGGATTGCTAGTTTGGGTTGCATTAATGGTGAAGATTAACAGGGCATGGTGGCGCACGCTTGTAATCCCAGTACTTGGGAGCTGAGACGGGAGGATCCGGGGACGCAGCCAGCCTCAGCTACTTAGTGAGGCCCTCTGCAACTTAGTGAGACCTGGTTTCAAAATAAAGAATAAAACATAGGGCCGGGGGTGTAGCTCGGAGGTAGAATGCCCCTGGGTTCAATCCCCAGTACTGCAAAAAAAAAAAAAAAATGGTTGCAGAGGCTGGCTGTAACAACTCGATTAGCCCTCCCCACAGGATGAGAATTGTCACTTGGTTTTTCATCCTAGCAATGGAAAGTCAAATCAGGCAGACACCTAAGTGTTAAAATTAGGAAAGAAGGGACCACTGTAAATCCCACTAATAAGGTCAATCCTAAGGCACTTATGACATAAAACCTAGGGTCCAATTTTGTGGCATGAGATGTGATGCTCCCCAGTCCTCCATTGTGCATGAGCCCATCAGCTTCCTGGTGTTACTGGAGCAGGGCGAGTCATCTTTTTCAGGATTGTTTGGTTCTCCAGGTTTCCTGTGAGCAGTCTAGTGGGCCGTCTCTGAGGCTGTTGGTTCTGGGGTTGCTGGCCTCAGGCAGCTGCAATGAATCTAGGGAGCAACATCCTCAGCTTTTACTGCTGTCAGGGGTGGCAAGAATAACAGTAAAAGGCCCTCTGCATTTTTCCTTGAGGGGAGCCTGATTCCAATCTTTGACCCAAACTAAGCTTCAGGGCTCGGAGGGGTGGACTGGGGTAGTTAAACTTAACTGGCGTTTAATCTAGCACCCATTTATGTAAGTCAATTTTCTTTATACATCTTATCCTTTACAATCACTAGTAACTTCCTCAAACCCTTTGCAATTTTCTTAAACTTCTGGTTTTTGTTCTCATCTTTCTTTTTCCCTGTGGGATAACTCAATAAATGACTGAATAGAACAAAAATCTTGCCATACAAATTCTTTTCCACCTAAAAGCATTTCCCTCTTGCTTTTAACATCCTTTTATTATAATATCCCCTCATGTCTACAAATGTCTCCTTTAATTTATTGAGTTTACTTTTGTCTTTTTGGGCTCTAGTGGTATGGCAAATATTCATCAGTCAGTGTGGCCAGAGGGGCCACATCTGATCTACCTTGTTTGCATAGCTTTGAATTTCTGTTTAATCCTAGAATTGGCTTTCAGAGTGTAAGAGAACAAACCACATTAGAAGTTAGAATTATCTTATAAGCTTTTACAAGAAACATTTAAACTTAAGCATCTATCCACCCAGGGCGGAAGTTCTTTGTGAGCTTGACCAGCTGCATTAGAGGCCTAGGTGTGAGATGTTATCAGTCATACTATGGGAGGGGCTGCTTACCCCTTCCAGAGGCAGCATGTAGGTGGGCCCAGAGGAGTGGCTTTAAAGCAGACACTTCCCTTCTCATGCATATTAAATTTGGGGTGGTAGAGAGTTTTCCTTTGTTCTTTTTCCTGCCACACCAAGGGGTCTTTTTCTACCCTTTTTGCCCCTCAAACGGTCTCCATTCTTTTTTTTTTTTCCTTACTAGTAAGGTAGTGCAATTTGCATTTTCCTTGGAAACTGTTGTTTTTTCAGCCAAATGAATCTTAAAAGGAGAGACTTTTTGCAGTGTAGGTTTGCCCAGAGATGGGGGAGATTGCTGCCTGTCTGTCTTCGGCCCCTAGAGTGGGCCACTGGGCTGCAACCTCTGGGCTGATGGAATCCCCCTTTTTACCCTCATCTGAAAAGGCGGTGGTTGCTGTGAGTTTGTGGAGGGGGGTCCCGACCCAATAGTGGAACTGTAAGACAAGGCAGAGGACCTGGGAACAGGAAGGAAAAAGGCCATCTGCATCCCCCTTCTGTGAGGTTGGGGAAGGAAAGCAGGAAGGTGAGAGACTGGTGGGCTCCAAGGAATCAGGGCCCTGACCAGCCCACGGGTAATCATTCAAAATAAGGGTCAAGCTGGGCGTGGTGGCGCACGCTTGTAATCCCAGTACTTTGGGGAGGCGGAGACCGGAGAATCTGGGTTCGCGGCCAGCCTCAGCTCGCGCACGCACATGCACGTTCGCGCCCTCTCTCTCTCTCTCTCTCTCTCTCTCTCTCTCTCCCTGTCTCTCTCTCTCTCTCCTTAGTGAGGCCCTCCGCAACTTCGTGAGACACGGTCTCAAAATAAAGTATAAAAAATAGGGCCAGGGGCGTAGCGCGGAGGTAGAACGCCCCTGCGTTCAACCCCCGGTACCACCAAAAAAAAAAAAAGGATCAAAATAGTGCAAAAGTCATGGGTTCCCCCAAACCTGATTCTGACCAATCCTAAAAGGGCAGATAGAAACCCTCAGTAAGGTTTAAAAGCCCACTTCCCAAGAACTTCAGGGTCACTCTCTTTCCAGGACCCCCCCTTGTGTGGGGGGGAGTTGCTTTGTCTTCTATCTTTCCCTGACTTAAAATAAACTTTCATATTTCTATACCCTTCACTAGTCCTTGGACTTCATTCATTGAAATCCACTGGACAAGAACACTAAAAGAGGTCCTGTTTCAACTGGACAGTGTGGCATACATAAGAATTGGTGTATAACTTCTCTTCTCCTTAGGGTGCATTTGTGGGGGAAGGGGGCTCTTCAGAATGGGTGGCAGCTGGGTTTTACCTGGGTGCTGCTTTTTATTTTCTGCCTGCCTATTAGCTCCCTGTCTCTGGAGTCTGACTCCAATGTCCATCTCAGTCACACACTTGCACTCACCATTCACACAAACCCAACCCAAAATCCTGAACCAAATTCTGGTTTCTTTTCTTTTTTCTTTCTTTTTTTTTGGCAGTACTGAGGATTGAACCCAGGGGCATTCTACCTCTGAGCTACAACCCCATCCCTAATTTTTATTCTTTATTTTGAAACAGAGTCTCACTAAGTTGCAGAGGGCCTCACTAAGTAACTGAGGCTGGCCGTGAACCCAGATCCTCCGGTCTCAGCCTCCCAAGTACTGGGATTACAAGCGTGCGCCACCACGCCTGGCTCAAATTCCAGTTTCGTGTCCCTTCCTGCAGACACTACTCGGGGAATTCCCAAGGAGGTGATCAACCCCCTTTTCTGCTATTCTGATAGCGGGCTCTGACTGAGCCCCAGGGTGGCCTACCATGATTCAGATGTCAGTGCTGGATGGATGATGACCTGTTCCTTCTCTGGCCCAAGACCTCAGCGGCTGTTAGCCCCGGAGTCAACCACCACTGGGAGAGGCCCCACACACAGTGGCAAACAGGCCTCCGGCGCACCCAGTGAGTCAACCTCTGCAACGGGAAAGGCCAACTCCCAAGACAGAGACTGGAGGAGGCAAAACACCCAGGGTCCTGTCTCCAGGACCAGACTGGCCTGACAGTGGCTCCTGACTGACTTGCCAAGATGTTGCTGGAGAGCCAAGACCCTGAAAACAGGAGACAGTGGCTGGAGTGGAAAGCAGGTTTATTCACTAGTGAAGGCTCTGAAAGCAAAAGCTTCAGATCTGGCCCTGAACAAAGAACATGCAAAATTTTTATACCTTTGGTCACCTAATTTTGAGAGGGGAGGGGTAAGCAAGAGATTTATTTTACCTAGCATAAGCCAGATACAAAAGCAGAAAAGCATTAGCCCATATATTATCCCCCCCTCCAGCTGTCTTGTCTCTTATCTTGCAAATGGCCTAGGGAAACTTTGCCTTGTTTACATTAGAGGGAGCCCCTGCAGGGTCTGTCTCCGGAGGGAGTTGCTCTGTTTACATTTAAGGGGGCCTGGGCTGAGCTGTTGGCTTACTAACAACTAAGGAAGAAGGGAGGCTATGGAGGAATTTTTTTGGGGGGTATTGGGGATTGAACCCAGAGGCATTCTACCTCCAAGCTATACCCCCAGTCTGATTTTTTTTTTTTTTTTTGCAGTACTGGGGATTGAACCCAGGGTCATTCTACCTCCGACTTACACCCCCAGCCCTATTTTTTTTATTCTTTATTTTGAAGCAGGGTATCACTAAATTGCAGAGTGTTAGGGATATAGAAAGGAAATAAAAACACAGCTCTACAGACCAGACAGGCTCTTTAATGGAGTAAAGCCTGGGAGGGGGGCTGACTGGGGAAAGTGACCACAAGAGTCAGCAAAAGCCCCCTTCCTTACAGACTAGGGCTCTTTTATGGGGCATTAGGGGGGGGGGTGGGAGAGCAGGGCAGTCATGGACTTCTCTTATTGGTGGTCTTGGCAGGGTGCCAGGACAGGTAGATTTATGGGGCTTGGGGCAGAGGGATGGTCAGGAGCATTTTCCCGCCACTGCTGGAGTTCTTTTGTTCTCAACCTCCTCTGGCCAGGCCTCACAGCCAGACCTCACAGTGCCCACATTCCAGAGGTTTTATATTTATATTGAGAAATGGGCATCTGGATTCATCTAGCTACTTTCTGTATGACAATGGGACGAAGGTAGACTGAGGGCTGGAAACTGTGTTGCAGGCACTGTGAAGGTCGTCAGAGGTCTTGTGGGTTTGGGAGGAAGAGGTATTGCCCTTGGTCTGCAAGAGAAGAACCTCATTAACAGAGCGGTTAGTGATTTTTTGGATTTGCGACATAATGAGATTGATTATGCATGACCCAAAGAGTAGGATGAGGAGGAAAATGAGTACAGGAATTAGAAAGGGCAGGAGCCATGCTATCCAGGAGGAACCATATCCAAAGATTCCATTTGATTGGCGAATATTGTCCAGTTGTTTTTGCATATCAGATATTAAACTAGTTATCCTTTTTGAATTAAAACAACACATCCCAGAAATTCTTGGCATCCAAAATGATGGAGTAAAAGCAGGTAATCAATTGTTACCCTATTCTCAAGAGTTGCCTGCCGTACCTCACCTAGTTCTTCACTGATGGCTCCAAAAGCTAAGGCTGTGATGTTAACAGTTTTGGTGATTAGACAGGCTAGCTGATTTATTCAAATATAAGCACCTACCATTAATCCGGGGATGGCCAATAATGTGGCTGACAATCCTGCAACAAGAGCTGGAGATCAGAGATGTAAGTTTCTATTACAGTCAGGGGGTAGAGAATGTGTGACTCGTGAATGGGTTGATAATGATGGAGAAGGTAAAATTATTCCGAGTTTTCCAACATAACAGCAACCCTGAAATCCCTTGGGAATGGTGGAATAAGAGAAAATAAAACAGAAGACTGACCAACCTGAAGGTAGGCTCATCTCTGTTGTTGGGATTGGGCTATTTACAGTATGATTACATTTAAGGGTACATGGTGCTGTCCCTATACGCAGTCTCCTGGAACAATCATGGAGATTGGAATGGGTTTTCCTGAATCCTGTGCCTTATTCTGGACATTATGAGTATGGACATTAAAACCTAGGAGTGTCGTCAGATTAAGATTTGTCTGCTTTTGGATTCCTCATTCTGTTAGGCCAAGACCAATTAGATGTGGGTCAGGACCTGTTTGGCTGAATTGGGCTTGAACATACAGAAGGAAGATGTGTTTAGTACATTTTCTGCCATGTGAGTCCAGAAATTGGTACTACGGAGAGCAGAAGTAGGGTTTGGAATAACCTGAACAAATATAGGAGTTGATTTTTTGTATATTGAAAGAGTACCAGACCAAGAGGCTCCTCCTGGTCATGCAGAATCTGTTGTTTTTTGCCACTGCCATTTTACATACTTATAGGTACCAGTATCTCTTAGAGTAGCCTGTGGCAAAATGATAGAGAAATTTTTGTTGTTTTCTCTGGTTTGATCTGTTAGGTTTTTAAGCCTGGCTCTTTGGTCCACTGTGGTAGACTCTTTTGTCCAGATGACTGGACCTTCAGGTAAACTACAGTTGGTCCAGCAGTGGAGTATTAAAGGAGCACCTACAGTTATCGTGGAACCACCACAGCTAGATGCTGTGAGGTGACAGTTTTTAGCCGTTAGGCCCATAATAAAGGAAAGAAGAATTAATAAGGATAAGCCCATTACTTATCTGATGCCCTGATATGGGGTATTTTTGAGGAGAAGGTTTAAGATTTTTCCAGAGGAAATTTGATTTTAGGAATAATCAGAGCCAGGCGTGGTGGCTCACGCTTGTAATCCCAGTACTTGGGAGGTGGAGATCTGAGGATCTAGGTTTGCAGCCAGCCTCAGCTACTTAGTGAGGCCCTCCACAACTTCGTGAGACCTGGTTTCAAAATAAAGGATTAAAAAAATAGGGCTGGGCCGGGTGTGGTGGCGCACGCTTGTAATCCCAGTACTTTGGGAGGCGGAGACCGGAGGATCCAGGTTCGCAGCCAGTGTCAGCTCTCTATCCGTCTGTCTCTCTCTCTTTCTCTCTCTGTCTCTCTCTCTCTCTCTCTACTTAGTGAGGCCCTCCACAACTTCATGAGACCCAGTTTCAAAATAAAGTATAAAAAATAGGGCCGGGGGTGTAGCGCAGAGGTAGAACGCCCCTGCGTTCAATCCCCGGTACTGCAAAAAAAAAAAATAGGGCTGGGGGTGTAGCTCGGAGGTAGAATGCCCCTGGGTTCAATCCCCGGCACCACACACAAAAAAAAAGGAATAATCAATTGAATCACCTGTCAGGGATGGTAGGTCTGCCTGCATATGCTTGGCTCCAGAAAGAGGTGAGAAGGCAGTTTTAACTTAGAAAAATAAAAGGATTAAGAGTATTAAAGAGAATTAGAGCTGCTACTGTTTTATCTGTTATGAGGAATATGGATGGGGGTGGAACATGAAAACTAGGGAAAGCAAGGCAGAGTGAAAAGACGTGAATTTGGGTGGGGATATAATCTTGGAACGTGCCCTGAAGCCACGCCTCATGAGTGTGTGTAGGATTTGGTCAGGTGTGTTGAGGGGACCATGAGGAAACCAGGTGAGGTCTTAAGCAAAGTCTAGGAGAAACCTGTAGAATTCTTGTTGAGAAAGAGTCATGTGTTAGGCCTGGTTGTTTTGTTCAGGTTCATTTTCCTCAGGTATGGGAGTGAGATGGTATCCTTTTTCTGGATGTTTTGTAATTTTTATCTGCAAGGACCCTGGAGAGGGGAGAGAGGGTGAGGGAGTATGGGGTTCGGTAGAACAAAAGGAAGGATAGGGGTTTATGTATGAGGTACCTGGTTTTAAAGAATCTGGTTCTGATGGGTCTGGTGGTCTTGCCTGTTTGAGAGTGGATAAATGGTACCAGGGGGGAAGTCCCTTTAATTTTACTGCTGTTGGGGTAGTCAAGATAACCTGGTGGGGCCCTTCCCATTTTGGGCAAAGTGGCTTAGGTGAAGCTTGGAGATATACCCAGTCCCCTAGTTGCAAGGAAGAGTGGGTCAAGGGGGAGGGTTGGGGAAGATTGGAATCTACATGTTTCCATAACACAGAATTAAGGGTGTGGAGGAGGGGACTGAGCAAGGCTGGAGGTATGGAAGGGGAAACCTGGGTGGGTTGCAGTATAAATGGAACAACAGGTCTCCCATACATTATTTCAAAAGGGCTCATCATAAGGGGTTTTCGGGGAAGTGTTCTCAGTTTTAGGAGGGCTAAGGGAAGGAGGGTCATCCAGTCAGTGTGAGTTTGTTGGGAGAGTTTGGTTAGGGTGTTCTTTAATATTCCATTCATTCTTTCAACCTTTCCTAATTACTGGGATCTATAAGGGATGTGGAAATGCCATGTTATACCCAGAATTTTAATCAAACTTTGGATGATTTCTGAGGTAAACTCGGGTCCATTATCAGACTGGATTGACTTGGGTATGCCAAACCGGAGAATTATACTAGAGGTAAGGTGATGAGTAACAGTTGAGGCTCTTTTGTTGGTGGTTGGGAAGGCCTTGACCCACCCCGAAAAGGTATCTACTAAAACTAAAAGATATTTTACTTTTTGTACTGGGGGCATGTGGGTGAAATCTACTTGCTAGTATTCCCCAGGAAGGTGACCCCGGGCTTGGTGAGTGGAGAAGGACGGAGTTCTTAGGTTAGAGGAGGTTGAGGATTGTTGGCAGATATTAAAGTCTTTTACAATCTCTTTTATCTGCTGTTTTATTTCGGGTGTGAGGTAGAGGTGGGGTTCCAATAATCTTTGGATAGGGTAGGAGCCAGCATGGAAAAGGTTATGTAAATTGGTGATAAAATGGTCTTGGGACTGCTCTGGAAGAATGAGCTTGCCCTGTATATACCAATAGGGATCTTGGAAGTGGGCTCCTAGAGTCCTAAATTGGCTCTCTTGTTCTAGGGAATACTCAGTTGGGACAAGAGGTGGGGTTGGGATCAGTGGAAATAAGTAGTAGGGAATATATTCACCCTTAGCAGCTGGTCTTGCTAACTTGTCTATTTCTCGATTACTTGAGGAGATATATTCTTTATCTGTCTGGTGTCCTCTACAGTGAATGATAGCAGTGGCCTTTGGTAGGAGGGCTGCTTGGAGAAAGTGGTCGATTAATTTGTGATTTTGTATAGGACTTCCTTTAGCAGTTAAAAGACCTCACTCCCTCCAGATTTGGGCATTGGAATGAAGGATATTGTAGGCATATTTTGAATCAGTATATATATTAATTATAGAATTTTTTGCTAAGGTGAGTGCTCGGGTTAGGCCTATGAGTTCGGCTTGTTGGGAAGTGATGTGAGGGGTAAGGGGGAAGCCTCAACTACCCTCCTGGGTGGATAACATTGATCATGGTCATGATACCCTTCAATAATGGCATATCCAGCAGTTAGGGGGTCCTTAGATGCGCTCCCATCAACAAACCAGTCAGGTGGCCCCAAAATGTGGGTGGTGGTTATATGGTGGAAGGTGGTCAGAGAAAAATCAATAATCTCTGAGCAGTCATGTTGGTCATTTTCTTCTGAGTATTTTGGGGGCAAAAGGCTAGCAGGGTTTAAAGGGGGGCATCTTGTAAAGGAGATTTTCAGGCTGGAGGAGAGTGGAGTGGAGGGTTTGTAGGCGGGAATCTGAAATGATGGTAAGAGCTTTGTGACTAAGCATATCAGGTAAATTGTGAGAGGACAGCACCAGAAGAGGACGATGGAGGGTTAGCTTGAGGGCCTCTGGAATTAGCAGGGTGGCAGAAGCCAAGACCTTTAGACAGAGTGGCCATCCCTGATATATTGAGTCTAATTGTTTTGACAAGTAAGTGACAGGTACTATCTGGTCCTTGGCTGGCTGGGCCAGGAGACCTAAGGCCTGGTTTTTTATGCTGTGCAGATATAGAAAAAAAGGTTTATTTGGATTTGGCAGCCCCAAGGCAGGTGCCTTGCTAAGGGCCTCCTTTAAATTGTTGAAGGCCCTGGATAAGTCAGGGTCAAGGGAAATTAGGGCAACAAGATTTCCTTTTGCAGCTTCGAAGAGGGGTTTGGCTATAAGGGCAAAGTTAGGTATCCAGGATCTGAAGTACCCAGTAAGGCCCAGGAAAGAGAGAAGGCCCTGTTTTGTGTCGGGAAAAGGAATAGAAACGATGGCCTTTTTCCGAGACAAGGGGATCTCCTTTGTTGTAGGAGTGATTATTAAGCCAAGATATGTGGCTCTCTGAGTAATCAGTTGAGCCTTTTTTTGTGAAACCCTATACCCACAGGTGGCCAGGAAATTTAGCAACTGGATAGTATGAGTTATGCAGTCTTGCTGGGCTGGACTACAAAGCAATATATCATCAACATACTGGAGAACAATAGTGGGATTTAGGTTAAGTCTTTTTAAGTCTGCTTGAAGGGCCTGGCTAAAGAAATGGGGACTGTCGCAGAAGCCTTGAGGAAGGAATGTCCAGGTAAGTTGTTGGGCATGTCCGGTATCAGGATCTGTCCAGGTAAAGGCAAATAATTGTTGTGAGGATGGGTGTAGGGGAATAGTAAAGAAGACATCTTTTAAATCTAACACTGAGAAGAAGGTTGTGGATGGAGGGATGTGGAATAAGAGAGTATATGGGTTAGGCACTACCGGGTGGGTGGGAATTATGGCTTCAGGCTTTTTAACTGGGAGGATAGGGGTATTGTGGGGAGAATCGGTAGGGATTAGGAGTTGGGCAGATAGAAGTTGGGAAATAATAGGCTGGAGCCCTCGAAGACTGGCCAGGCTTAATGGGTATTGGGGAACAGTAATGGAGTGAGAAGGGTCTCTCAAAGAGATTTTTATTGGTGTGTGGTGGATAGCTATTTTGGGGGACTTTGTGTCCCATATTTCCGGATTTATTTGGGCATGGATGTCTTGGGGAATATTATCTCCCACTTGTTGTAGAGGGGTAGATGTGGGGAGCCATTTCTTTGGTTTCAGGCTCATAGTTGCAAATACAGCCTTGAGAGGTATATGTTTTGCCAAACAGGCTGATTAAGCCTTGCTGATAAGAGTGCTATGCATTTCTATAGCTGAAGGTTATCTGAGGAGAGACTTGACCGTTCTTTGATCCAGGAGGGGGGTGGTCTGGGAACATCCTGTTTGTGTGGAAGAAAGAATGAACATTGGGGGGTAAAGGGGACTTTGTATCTATCTTTGATGCTCTAGGAGGATATAAAAGGACTGAGCGGAATAAAGAAAAGGGCTGGAAGTATGTGATTGAGAGCCCTCCCGAACCTATCTTTTTTCTCTCTCTCTCTTATTTTTTCTTAATCCTCACTCCCCATTTCAGGAACTGTTCGAACCTTTCGACTCTGCCGGCGGGTTCCGGCAGGTAGATAAGTGTAAAACAAGATAAGGGTGGCTTTCTGAAAAGCTATTTAGTCGTATGGATGTACCCAATTTGTGAAGTAAGTCCCTGCCCATAAGGGGCATAGGACATTGTGGAATCACCAAGAAGGAATGAAGAAGGGAGGTGTTACCAAAATGGCAAAATAGGGGTGAAGTCTTTTTGGGTTTTTCTGGGATTCCCTTTACTCCAACAATAGAGGTGGAGGAAGGAAGCAAAGGTTCAGAGAACTCTGTTAAAACGGATAAACTCGCCCCAGTATCCAGAAGAAAAGAGAAAATCTTACCAGACACTGTCCCTTTTATCTGGGGTTCCGTGGGCTCACCAGTGGCGGGGGCAGTGGAATCCGGGCCCCATCAATCAGCTGCTGCTAAGGATATTAGGGAAGAGAGTTCCTGAGGAGGTGGCCTGGGGGCCTGTGTGGGATGTACTGGAACGAGAAGGGTGTCCTAGTTGAGGGCATTCCCACTTCCAGTGACCCCCTCGTCCACACTGTGGACATAGGCCCTTCAGTGGCCGTGGAGTAGGGCATTCCTTAGCCCAACGTCTGCTTTTGCCAAAATGGAAACATCTGCCTGGGGGGTACCTATCGGAGGAAGGCCCATCACGGGGACAGTCACCTGAGGGGGACCTGTCTGAGGAAAACCTCTCTGGTCTTTGGACTGTGGAGGCAAGCATCTGATACTTTAGGCACAAATGCCTTTCTTTCTGGTTTCGCTGTTCCTCCTCCCTGTTGTCGAAGACCATAAAGGCTGTCTTTAGGAAGATCTCTTGGGCAGTCTGGAGGCCATCTTCCATCTGTTTCAGCTTTTTCCGAATATCGGGAGCAGGGTGTGAAATAAAATACAGGTGTAAAAAAGCTTTCCCACCTGTGGACTGTGGATCCATATTTGTATATTTTAGCATTGTGTCCCGGAGATGGGTCAGGAAGATGGCTGGGTTTTCAATAGGCTCTTGGGGTACTTCTCTAAGCTTGTCATAATTAACTGCTTTCTGAGCGTTCTTATCCATTCCTGCCAAAAGGCATGAAACCATGTGGTTTCTACAGCTTAGAAAATCATCTCCCTCTTGGTATGTCCAGTTAGGACATGTTGCAGGGACAGCCTCAGCACCTACTGGGTGAGTTTCAGGGGCCCGTTGATGGAGGTCATCTGCGTGGGCTACTGCAGCCCGCCAGACAAGTTCCTTTTCTTCGGGGTTAGTAAGGGTAGAAGAAAGAATGATTTGAATATCATCCCAGTTTAAATTATATTGTTGAGATATTCAAAGGAAGCCCCGGCGAAATTTAGCAGAATTTCCAGAGAATGATCCTAATAGCTCAATTTTTGCTAGGTCATTCATAGAAAAAGGCACGTGAACACGAAGGGTCCCCAGGGCCCAGCAACCTCACGCAAAGGCAGGATGGCACTGGAGCAAGTGAGAGGTGGAGAAAAAGACGTAAGGCTGTGGAAGCCCCGGGAGGCGGGGCCGGGGAGGCGGGGCCTCGGGGGCGGGGCCTGGGGAGGCGGGGCCTCGGGGGGCGGGGCCTCGGGGCGGGGCCTGGGGAGGCGGGGCCTCGGGAGAATATGGCCCAACAGCTGGGGCTGGGAGGGGCGGGGCCGCGGCTGCCACAGAAAGCCCAGTGCCAGATATGGGCTGGGGGTCTGCCATGAAGAACTGTATGCCCGGCGTGGGCCCAGCGGCAGAGAAGGACGCGGCGCGGCGGGGGCCGGGCGGGGCGGGGCGGGGCGGGGCGGGGCGGCCCGGGCGCTGGCAGATGCCTGCGCCTCCTGGGACGGCCTGGCTGGCGCAAGCGCCTCGGACCCAGGCGCGGCTGGTACAAGTGCGCAGCGGCCGGAAGGCGGGCTGAAGCGGCCGGCCGGGCTGCTGAGGCTGGCGGGGACTGCTGATCGCGGGAGGTGTGGGAGATGGGGAGGAGCTTGAGGAGGAACCGGGGATGTGGGCTCCCCGGAGGGGCGCGCGGGCTACCGTGGAAATGGGAGGGTGGTAGGGTAAGGTGGGGGCTTGTCCGCGGGGTCGAAGGAATCAGAATTGGATCTGAAGAGGATTTTCTTTTTTGGAGTTTAGCATTTAGGAGAACATGTAAGGAAGAGCATTCCTTGCTCAAATTGGGGCGGGAACAGAGTAGGAAAAAGCTGTGGACCTAGAAAGACTCCTGCCTCTTGCCGGTCCATATAATAAAGTTATCTAGATCTTGTAGAATTTTTGGGTCGAATGTCCCATTTTCGGGCTATTGGCTTTCATTTTCCAATCTATATTGAGGCCAGGTTGTATTACAGTAAAAGATAACGCGTTTTGGTTTAAGCTCCCCTTTCAGTCCCAAAGCAGAAAAAGCAGAAAGGTCTTTTAAGAGGCATGCTAACGGGGACTGGGGGGGGGTATCTCTGAGGTTTTTTTTTTTTTTTTTTGGAGTACCAGGGATTGAACCCAGGGGCATTCTACCTCGAGGCTACACCGCCAGCCCTATTTTTTATTCCTTATTTTGAAACAGGGTCTCACTAAGTTGCGGAGGGCCTCACTAAGTAGCTAAGGCTGGCTGCGAACCTGGATCCTCCAGTCTCAGCCTCCCAAGTACTGGGATTACGAGCGTGCGCCACCACACCCAGCTGAGGTTTTGGAACCCATAAGTTGGTAAGCAAGATGCCGGAGGGACAAACGCGGCTTTTTTAAAAGCTGCTAACCTGCTAAGCCACCTGCTAAGCAGATGGGAGGGGCCAGAAACAGAGCTAAGCGTCCTCAAACTTCTGTTCTGGCTGAAGGAGGGGTCCCAGGGCCGTAGGGCGGTGCAGGATTGGAAGTCCCAGGGCCGTTGGGTGGTGCAGGACCCAGAGGGGGTAGGGGTCCCAGGGCCGTAGGGCAGTGCAGGACCCGGAGGGGGTAGGGGTCCCAGAGCCGTGGGGTGGTGGGGGACTACCCAGAAACCTCTTGGGTACCAGCAAGAGGCGGAAAAAGGAAAAACTTACCAACAAATCTGGTGGGTGTTGGGCAATTGGATCTGGAACCGGCATAATGGCCTTCTGGTCTGGAGCCGTGTGAGAGAAAGAAAAGCAGGGAGTGCTGGGTGGTCCAGAAGGGTGGCAAGCCAGAAATCTCTTTAGCCAAGAGACCCTGACTGCCAGTCACCCTCCCGGGTTTCGGCACCAAATGTTAGGGATATAGGAAGGAAATAAAACACAACTCTACAGATCAGAGCAGGCTCTTTAATGGAGTGAAGCCTGGGAGGGGGGCTGACCGGGGAGAGAGCCCACGAGAGTCAGCAGAAGCCCCCTTCCTTACAGACTAGGGGCCTTTTATGGGGCACTAGGGGGGTGGGAGAGCAGGGCAGTCATGGACTTCTCTCATGGGTGGTCTTGGCAGGGTGCCAGGACAGGTAGATTTATGGGGTTTGGGGCAGGGGGATGGTCGGGAGCATATTCCCGCCACTGCTGGAGTTCTTTTGTTCTCAACCTCCTCCAGCCAGGCCTCACAGCCAGACCTCACAGTGCCCACACAGAGGACCTCACAAGTAGCTGAGGCTGGCCGCAAACCTGCGATCCTCCTGTCTCAGCCTCCCAAGTACTGGAATTACAAGTATGCACCACCATGCCCGGCTCCAGTATGATTTTTTTTTATTTCTTTTTTGGAAACAGTCAGAATAGGTTGCTGAGAGTCTCGCTAAATTGCCAAGGCTGGCTTTGAACCAGTGATCCTCCTGTCTCAGCCTCCCAAGTACTGGGATTACAAGTGTGTGCCATCATGCCCGGCTGGAGGAATTCTTCTTTATCTTTTTTTTTTTTTTTTTTTGCGGTACCAGGGATTGAACGCAGGGGCGTTCTACCTCCGCGCTACACCCCCGGCCCTATTTTTTATACTTTATTTTGAAACCAGGTCTCACAAAGTTGCAGAGGGCCTCACTAAGGAGAGAGAGAGAGAAAGAGAGAGAGAGCTGAGGCTGGCCGTGAACCCGGATCCTCCGGTCTCCGCCTCCCAAAGTACTGGGATTACAAGCGTGGGCCACCACGCCCCGCTGAGGAATTCTTATTCTTCCCATCTTATGTCTAAATTCCTAAGAATAGTTCCAAGGCCCTGGCCAGTTCTGCCTCACCTGGGTTCAATCCCCAGGACCACACAAACACACACACACACACACACACACACACACACAAAGCTTATTTAGCCAGGTGTGGTGGCACACATCTGTAATCCCAGTATTTGAGAGGCTGATACAGCAAGATTGCAGGTTCATCGCCATCCTCCACAACTTAGTGAGACCCTGTTTCTTTTTTTCTTTTCTCTTTTTTTTTTTTTTTGCGGTATCGAGGATTGAACCCAGGGCCATTCTACCTCTGGGCTACACCCCCAGCCCTATTTTTTATTCTTCATGTTGAAACAGGGTCTCACTAAGTTGCGGAGGGCCTCACTAAGTAGCTGAGGCTGGCCGCGAACCCGGGTCCTCCTGTCTCAGCCTCCCAAGTACTGGGATTACAAGCGTGCGCCACCACGCCCGGCTTCTTTCTTTCTGTGTGTGAATGGGGATTGAACCCAGGGGCATTCTACCTCTGAGCAACACCTCCAACCTATTTATTTATTTATTTATTTATTTATTTATTTATTTATTGTGTGTGTGTGTGTGTGTGTGTGTGTGTGTGTTTGGTGCTGGAGATTGAACCCAGGGGCATTCTACCTCTGAGCTATGCCCCAGCCCTTTTCTTAATTTTTTGTTTTGAAACAGGGTGTTGCTAGGTTGTTGAGAGTCTCACTAATTGGGGAGGCTGTGCTCAAACCTATTTTTTTTTTTTTTTTGCGGTACCAGGCATTGAACCCAGGGGTGTTCTACCTCCGCGCTACACCCCTGGCCCTATTTTTTATACTCAAACCTATTAACCTCCTGTTTCAGCCTCCCAAGTACTGGGATTACAGACATGTGCCACCACACCCAGCTTGTTTTTTATTTTGAAACAGGGTCTCACTAAGTTGCGGGAGGCTGGCCTCAAACCTGCAATTCTCCTGTCTCAGCCTCCCAAGTACTGGAATTACAAGTGTGTGCCACTACACCCAGCTGAGATCCTGTTTCCAAATAAATAATAATTTAAAAAAAAGAAGGGACAGGCATGGTGGTGCATACCTGTAATCTCAGTACTTGGGAGGCTGAGACAGGAAGATCTCAGGTTCAAGACCAGCATCAGCAATGTAGCAAAGTCCTTAGCAACTTAGTGAAACCTTGTTTCAAAATAAAAAGTAAAGCCGGGCGTGGTGGCGCACGCTTGTAATCCCAGTACTTTGGGAGGCGGAGATCGGAGGATCCGGGTTCGCAGCCAGCCTCAGCTCTCGCTCTCTCTCCCCTATCTTTCTCTCTCTCTCTCCTTAGTGAGGCCCTCTGCAACTTCGTGAGACCCGGTTTCAAAATAAAGCATAAAAAATAGGGCCGGGGGCGTAGCGCGGAGGTAGAACGCCCCTGCATTCAATCCCCGGTACCGCAAAAAAAAATAAAAATAAAAATAAAAATAAAAAGTAAATCCAGGGGTGGTGGCGCACGCTTGTAATCCCAGTACTTGGGAGGCGGAGACCAGAAGATCGGAGTTCGCGGCCAGCCTCAGCTACTTAGTGAGGCCCTCTGCAACTTCATGAGACCTGGTTTCAAAATAAAGGATAAAAAATAGGGCTGGGAGCCGGACGTGGTGGCGCACGCTTGTAATCCCAGTACTTTGGGAGGCAGAGACCGGAGGATCCGGGTTCGCAGCCAGCCTCAGCTCTCGCGCTGTCTCTCCTTGTCTCTCTCTCTCTCTCTCTCTCTCTCTCTCTCT
>PVJS01037974.1:0-19632 GCA_004027185.1 Glis glis
TCTCTCTCTCTCTCTCTCTGTCTCTCTGTCTCTCTCTCTCTCTCTCTCTCTACTTAGTGAGGCCCTCCACAACTTCGTGAGACCCGGTTTCAAAATAAAGTATAAAAAATAGGGCCAGGGGTGTGGCGCAGAGGTAGAATGCCCCTGGGTTCAATCCCCGGTACCGCAAAAAAAAAAAATTAAACAAGAGAAGCATTATTAAAAGTAGGCTCAAGATACAGATATGCCTTAATTAAGATTTAAGATAGGGGTTGGCAGTGGACAGAAAAATCAGCACACTACTGGCAAGTTTCCCAAGAGAATCATTTTCATGGATAGGGAATTCATCTTAAGAACATATGCTAGACCAGGCGTGGTGGCGCACGCTTGTAATCCCAGTACTTTGGGAGGCGGAGACCGGAGGATCC
This sequence comes from Glis glis, assembly GCA_004027185.1. Taxonomy (NCBI): domain Eukaryota; kingdom Metazoa; phylum Chordata; class Mammalia; order Rodentia; family Gliridae; genus Glis; species Glis glis. The sequence continues at coordinate 408 of PVJS01037974.1, forward strand.
GGGTTCGTGGCCAGCCTCAGCTCTCTTGCTCTCTCCCCCTGTCTCTCTCTCTGTCTCTGTCTCTCTCTCTCTCCTTAGTGAGGCCCTCCGCAACTTCGTGAGACCCGGTTTCAAAATAAAGTATAAAAACATAGGGCCGGGGGTGTAGCGCAGAGGTAGAACACCCCTGTGTTCAATCCCCGGTACCGCAAAAAAAAAAAAAAACATATGCTGTTTTCAGTATGAACTTCTGTATACTGGGGCTGTATCGGTATTAACTTCTGTACACTGGGGCTGTATCGGTATGAACTTCCACACACTGGGGCTGTATCGGTATTAACTTCTGTGCACTGGGGCTGTACATACTCACAGATAAAGATACATCTTCATGCTTAGGCTTCACCACATCTTCTCCATTTTCAACAGTATAGCCATAGGTTTCTTCCAAAGAAGCCACAACCTATGAAATAATGCAAAGCAAATTAAATATGTTCACAGTTTAAAATTAATTATATTAAACACAATATGTAAACGTAAAGCCAATCATGCCAGGACCCTTTTAGCAGTAAGACTTATTGCTGACAGTGCTAGAAGAAACTTGCCATCCCATGCCCCATCACACAGCATCGACAAGCAGCAGCCATAGCAACAGTCCTGACCCTACTCCCTCTGGATGGAGAGAAATTCTATGATTAACATGTCTGTGTCGATAGGCATCTAAAAAATAAAGGGCGTATCCATGAGTCCTAGAAACATTCAATAGTTTTCCTCAAAGTGTGACTGTCTTGAATTTCTCCTCTGAAGAGAGTAAACAGAAATGTGGAAACAGAAAGCAATACAGTTTTGTTTTGTTTTGTTTTGTTTTGCGGTACCAGGGATTAAACCCAGGGGCATTCTACCTCTGAGCTACACCCCCAGCCCTATTTTATTCTTTATTTTGAAACCGGGACTCACAAAGTTGTGGAGGGCCTCACTAAGTAGCTGAGGCTGGCCACCAACCTGGATCCTCTGGTCTCAGCCTCCCAAGTACTGGGATTATAAGCGTGCACCACCACGCCCAGCTAGCAATACGGTTTTAAAGGAAATTCTCTGTGCTAATACCTCAAACTTTGAACACTTGTATTTTGAAAGTTTGACAAACTGTATTTCTTTTTATATTTGTGTTCTCACTTAGTATTTAGGATATTTACAATTCAGTTCTGGATCATTATGCAAAAAGTAACACTAAGAGCTGAAGTTTCTGAAGTGCAGAGAAGAGTTAAGATGGGTGGGATACTTAGGAAGTCCTGTCTGCAAAGTTGGCCCTCACCTGGCTTCTGAGAAGCTGGATATCAGGAAGGTTCTTACCACTCACTAATGGTAAGAACCACTAATGAGTGGCTCACTAAAAAGAGTGACCCGTATCCCTAAACTCTAAAAACAAGGTGGTTTATGCCAAATACCTGGAGTTTGGTACATTTGAGGCAGAGAGGTGAACAACTCCCAATAAAACTCTGGCCACTGAGTTCCTAAGGATTTTCCCGGGTAGACATTTCACTTCGGTTGTCACGATGCATTGTAAGCACAATTAGGCATGCCCCATGTGACTCCAAAGGGAGAAGATTCTTGTAAGCTTGGATGTGGTTTGTTCCACATTTCCCTCTGTGCCTGCCGTAATAAATCTCCCATGAGGGCAACTATATGCTATGCCGTATGCATTCTACTAGCAAGTCACCAAACCCGGGATCATTAGAGGACTCAACAGGGGAACCAGCAAGTGTCTTACCAACTTCAGATGCCGGGCAATCCTCCTGACCATTTCATCCTCTGCTAGTAATTCCTTTGTTTTGCTTGATGGGATGGGCAGAGCATAGCGTACAATGGAGTCTCCTGTTGGTGGAGACCTTAAGACCATCGGTTCAATTCTGTCGCGCCCACCTTTTGCACCGTGTTTTTCTTTTGGTTTAGGTGACAATGGTGAACTAGGCCGTCCTTTTTTACTAGCTGATTCTGAAACACTTGCCAATTTGTTATTAGTGACTGACAGATTCTTTGCTGGCTTCATTTTGTTATTGACTTAGCTTCCAAATTACAGATGAAATTTTTAATTTCTCCCTGGGATCAAAACATCAAGAGATTCAGAGAAAACCCTACATCATTTAACTAATCAACTAAAATATTCTAATTAAATTCATATGTTTTTATTTGTTTGTTCTGATACATTAGCAATTTGCTCAGAGTACACCGAACAAGTTCTGGAAGGTACAATCACGCTTTGAGCTCTTTTGAGTTACAATTACTTAAAATGCTGAAAACATTATCACGATTATCAGTGTATCTGATTTACACCAAGAAGTTACTTAAACCTAAGTATGACTACCATAATAGTAAAAGCTCCACCATTTTTATTTTTTATTTTTCGTGGAACTGGGGATTGAACCCAGGGGCATTCTACCTCTGAGCTACACCTCCAGCCCTATTTTTTATTCTTTATTTTAAAACAGGGTCTCACTAAGTTGCGGAGGGCCTCACTAAGTAGCTGAGGCTGGCCGTGAGCCTGCAATCCTCCTGTCTCAGCCTCCCAAGTACTGGGATTACAAACATGTGACACCATGCCTGGCTAAGCTCCACCATTTTTAAGCTAAAATCATTTAGCTGTCATTTTACATGTGATTAAACTGAGCTCAGAGAAATTGATTACTAGCCAAGAGCTAGATACTAAGTGCTACAAAAGAAAAACAAAAATAAAGATAATAGGCATTGAGGTTGGAATTTCAACACAGATCAATTTGGCTACAAATCTTGCTTCTTTCCTATACAATTTGCTCTCCAAGTGTTGCTATTTTTTTCAATAGGATTTATAGCATTTTGTATATAAGTGAGGAAATAAATTCAAAATTCGAACATTCACTTAAAATAATGGAGGAACTATCAATTACTATGAAAATGGTGAATGCCAAAATCAACTCTAGAGAAATTACAAAATGGGGAGGGAGGAGGACATCCCTAACAATAACAAAAAGTTGGGGGAAAAAAAACCCTGAGAAATCCCTAAGTGAAAGCTGACTTGTGTATGAGGTATTTAGGATGGGGATACAGGGAGCAAAGAAGGCAGAGGCAACAGTGAAAGTATATATTTAGAAAAAAAAACTTTAAATCCTGTTCCTAACTTTTTCCCCATATTAATCTAATACATGCCCTTAATATATATATCATTATTTCCAAAGCTATGCTGAGATAAGGAAGTACAAACTGGGCAGGCCCTATGTTTTCATTCCTCTACTCCTCTCTCTCTCTCTCTCTCTCTCCCTCTCTCTCTCTCTCCCTCTGCCTCCAGAGCTGATTAAGACCAGAATGCCTCTTCCCAAGGAATTTTAAAGATGCCTGACCATAGGAATCGTGGATAGAGTGGCAAAATCAAGAGAATAACATTAGTTCTCCATTGTTTGACCCTCACTACACTTAAGCTAGTCCCACTGTTGTTATATTGTGTCCCCCAAAATGGTATGTTTACATCCAAATCCATGGCACTCATGTGACATTATCTGAAAGTAGGGTCTTTTCAGATAGAATCAAGTTAAGATGAGGTCATGCTAGAATCAGGTGGGCCCTGAATCCAGTGACTAGTGTCACTATAAAGAGGCCATGGAGCAACAGAGACAGAAATTGGAGTGATGCGCCTGCAAGCTAAAGAATTTCCAGGACTACTAGCATCCACCAGAAGCCTGGAAGAAGTAATGAAGAATTCTTCCCCGGAGCCTTCAGGGGGAGCATGGTTTTGCCAACACCTTGAGTTCCAAATTCTGTCCTCTAGAACTGTGAGAGAATAAAAGTCTGCTGTTTGAAGCCACTCAGTTTCTGATGTTTTGTTATAGCGGCCCTTGAGTTTAATTTGTTCAAGCTGCTATAACAAAATAACATGAACTGAGTGATTTTAAAACAACAGAAACCAGGCATCGTGGCACACACCTATAATTCCAGTTCTTGGGAGGCTGAGACAGGAGGATCATAGGTTTGAAGCCAGCCTGGGCAACTTAGCGAGATCTTGTTTCAAAATAAAAAAATAAAAGGGCAGTGGATACAGCTCAGTGGTAGAGTGCCCCTGGGTTTAATCCCCAGTACCAAAAAACAAAAACAGCAACAGAGCCAGGAGTGGTGGTGAATACCTATAATCCCAAGACTTGGGAGCCAGAGACAGAAGGATCACAGGTTCAAGACCAGCCTAAGCACCTTAGTGAGACCCTGTTCAAAAAAAAGGAGGGGGTAGCTCAGAGGTGGAATGGCTCTAGGTTCAATCCCCGGTACCAAAAATACCAAAAAATAAAAACAAAAATTTATTCTTCATAGTTCTGGAAGCGGATAAGTCCAACATTAAGGCTCCAGCAGATTCAGTGTCTGGTACGATCCCAAACACCAAATACAGATGATGTCTTCTCGATGTGTCCTCGCTGGGTAGAAGGAGCAAGGAAAATTTTTCAGGCCTCTTTTATAAGGGTAATAGTCCCATCCACGAGGGCATCGCCCTGATAATATCTCCCAAAGGCCCTCAACTCCCAAGACTATGGCTTTGGGGGTTAGAATCTCAACATTTGAATTTAGGGCAGGGTGGAAGGGGGCAAACATTCAGATCACAGGAAACATCCAGCATCTAGGGGAGGAAAGATACATGCACATACTTTCTTTAAATTTCCTGGGAGGGACATAGACTGAGGACTGGCTTTTGATCATTTCCTAATAATAGATTACCAGACAGAAAAGCTGACACCCCCAATGTCCTAAAAGCTCATAGGCCAAGACAACTAGACACTGACAGTATAACCATTAAAAAAGAAAACAAGCTAAAAAAATGTCACACTTGCAGTATTAGACCAGAGAAACTAAAAATGCATAAACACATGAATTGAGAGAATATTAGTAATATAAAACAGGTATGAGATATTTTTAAAGAACCAAATAAAAATATCAGAAACAAAAAATAGACAAAGTAAGCCGGGCATGGTGGCGCACAGCTACAATCCTAGTACTTGGGAGGCTGAGACAGGAAGATCACAGGTCCCATGCCAGCCTCAGCAAGTTAGTGAGGCCTTTCCAAATAAAAAATAAAATAGGGCTGGGTGTGCACCTCGAAGGTAGAATGATCCTGGGTTCAATCCCCAGAACCACCAAAAAAAAACCAAAGTAGACAAAGTAACATAACTAATCATAGGATAATACATGAAGAACAAGTTAGTAAAATGGGAGATCAAATTGGGATGCAGAAAAGATAAAAGAAAAATGATAGAAATGAAAAATAAAAGCGAAGTGATATGTAGAAGAATTATGCAAATGCTAACCACGAGATAATAGGAGGTTCGGAAGGAAAGAAAAAAAATAACGACGAACAGGAGGAAATACTTGAAGAAATAATGCAGATAAATTTCTCAGAATGAAACAGTGGAGTCCACAGATGGGAAGCGTTCACAAAACACCAAAAATGAAACAAGAACAAAGCACAGTTAAGCACATTAGAACGAAATGTCAGCACCTCAAGGAGAAAAAAAATCTAAAAGCTTTTAGAAAGAAAAAGCATATAACCTATAGAGGAGGAAGAATTGACAACTTTTAGTAACGTTTCTCCTCCAAAGATTCTCTATTTTGCCTAAATTTCAAACTCTTTGGGGGCTGAAAAATAAACATATTACTAATAAAAAATAAAAGAAAAAGAAAAACTTAATACAATAAAATGGGGTAGGAACGTAGCTCGGTGGTAGAGCGCCCCTGGGGCTCAATCCCCGGGGCTACAAAAATCCTAATTTAGTAGAAAGGGCGGGGATGTAGCTCAGCGGTAGAGCGCCCCTGGGGCTCAATCCCCGGGGCTACAAAAAATAATTATTTTAAATATAAACATAAAGCAGATGGGATGAAAAGCGGGCCGCACACCCAGCGGCCGCGGGGACGCGGGCGCCGTACCTCGCCGGCGGCGGCGCGGCTGGCTCCGAGGCGGGCGGCTATTTAACCCCCGCGCCTCCGAGACCCCCGCGAGGAAGGGGGCCGGCCGACTCTCCACAGGCCAGCGCCGCCCTTTTACACACTGACATTTGTGCTCAAAGAGGAGGCCGGGCCTCGGCGCCCCCGGGCGGCAGCTATGAGCCCCCGGCGCACGGCGCCCGACCGTTGGCGCCACGTCCGCGACGCCGCGCGCAGGCGCAGAAGCCGCCAGGACTGTGGGCGCCAGGAGACGTGCGCAGGCGCGCAAGCCACCGAGACCGCGGGCGCCAGGAGACGTGCGCAGGCGCAGAAACCGCCGGGCCCCGCGGGCGCCAGGAGACGTGCGCAGGCGCAGGCGCAGAAACCGCCGGGACCGTGGGCGCCAGGAGACGTGCGCAGGCGCACAAGACACCGGGACCATGGGCGCCAGGAGACGTGCGCAGGCGCACAAGACACCGGGACTACGCGCGCCAGGAGACGTGCGCAGGCGCGGAAAACGCCGGAGCCCGCAGGCGCCAGGAGACGTGCGCAGGCGCAGAAACCGCCTGGGCCGTGGGTGCCCGGATGCGCGCGCTAGTGCGGGTGGGTCCGCTTAATAGTGTTGATTGTAAAGTTCTGAAGGGCGAAAACCTTCCTTGCCGTCGTTGACTTGTGTCCTGTGCTCAGTAACTGTCCAATGAGTGAATAAACATTCGAGTGGGTGGAAGAGCCTGTCGATGGATTTCTTTAGAAAAAGTAAATCTTTATTTTTTTGTAGCACTGGGGATTGAACCCAGGGACATTCTACCTCCCAGCTACACCCCCAGCCCTATTTTATTTTGAATCAGGGTCTCGCTAGGTTGATGAGAGTCTCACTAGTTGCTGAGGCTGTCCTCGAACCTGTGATCCTCCTGTCTCAGCCTCCCAAGGACTAGGATGACAAGCATGCGCCACCACATCCGGCTTAGAAAAAGTCAATCTAGTGGAAATACGTTTCCGAATTTGCCTAGGTATAAAGTCTTAATTTTAAAAAAAAATATATTCAAGATTCAGGAAATATTATTTGTAGTTATAACCAGACAGGGCTTAGTAATGTGGATTCATCTGCTATTATCTCAAGTTAAAACACTAGAAGATAAAAACTGAAACACATGTGTTGGGCAAGTTATCTGGCCTTTCTTTGCCTACTTTCTTCTGTTATAAAATACCTACTGTGTCACCTATTTCACAGAATCATTCTGAGGATCCACATGAGTTTCACATCCATCCAGTGCTTAGAATGATGCTTACATAGTACCTCCTGAAAGAACCCCTGTCACCATTGGAAAAGGTTTCCCTCGTAGAAGGATTTAAGTAATATCTTCTGAATGGTTTTTAATGCCTGTAAGTTTGTTTCTATTGAAAATGGCAATAACAACAAAATAAAAACTTGGTGTATTTCTGTCAAATGATGCAAGTAACAGTTTTTCCTTTTGCTTTGACTCCCAGAAATTTGCTTTAAATTTAACTATTTGCTTTGATATTAATAATATTGTCCTTTGTGTCTTTATGTTACTCGTTCTGTTTATAGCTGAGTCCCCTTTTGTAGAAAATGATTGTATTTCAAACAGCCTGTAAATTTTATGAATAGAAGAAATAAATTACAAATGCATTGCAAATTATTTGTGTAAGTAATTACAAAGTGGTTCTGTGAAAAAGACACTAGTTTTAGATATTCTTTGTATTTTACATATTTAATATTTGCCTGAAAGGATTTTATGGGTTTTTTTTTTTTAGGCCCACAACGAAAACATCTAATGAAAAGAGCAAGGTATTATAAAAACTAATCAAACTAATCAAAAGTAGTATTTCATTGAAAACAAACATTTTAAAAGGCAAAATATATTTTAAAAATATAAATTAAAGGCCGGGCATGGTGGCGTATGCTTGTAATCCCAGTACTTGGGAGGCTGAGACAGGAGGATCGCAGGTTCGCAGCCAGTCTCAGCTACTTAGTGAAGCCCTCTGCAACTTAGACCCTGTTTCAAAATAAAGAATAAAAAAATAGGGCTGGAGGTGTAGCTCGGAGGTAGAACGCCCCTGGGTTCAATCCCCAGTACCACAAAAAATAATAATTTTATATATATATATATATATATATATATATAAAGTAATTATATATGTAAATTAGAAATACATTATAAAAAGTAAAATGAAAAACAATCTTTTGTTAAGTGAAGTCATGTTCTTTGAAAAAGTGATTGATAAAAGTATCATTTTGAAAAACAGGGTATTTTTTTAGTTACATTGTAATTATACATCATACGGGGGTTTAAAGTGATAGGAATATACAGACATTCATCTCATGGAGCATTTCCCTCCGGGTCCCACCCACCTGCCTCTCCTTCCCCATACATGTCTTTGAGATTGGCATTGGTTACTTAATATGCGTACACAACATTATTTCAAGTATTACCTTTTTTACGTTTAGGGGAAGGAAGGGGAAATCAGATTTTTTAAGAAGTACCTGTGCTTCTGCTTATATGAAAAGATGGACAGTTACCATTTCTGTACATTTAGTATGTGGTTTAAACATTTGGGGGACATTTTGAAATAGTATTTTTTTTTAGATCAAAAAACAAATGCTGTGGAAGACCTTGACGACTTAACTCAGTCATCGGAAACAGCCTCAGAGGATTGTGAGTTGCCCCACCCTAATTATGAGAATATTTTGCTGCTAATTGAACAACTTAGAATGGAGTGTAAAGGTAGGACCATTGTATAAATATAAGATCTTTCCTACATATGTTATAGTAATATAGGCACACATTGCTCAGTACAGCACCATAGAACACTGATGTGTTATAATGCTGTTTACGTCATAAATAGTCTTTACATAAAAATAGAATGGGAACTATTGTACACTGTCACCAGTGACGGTGGTGATTCTCACTGCACTTTTCTCAGTGTTTTTGTTAACTGTGCCGCGCTCCTCTACCTTTGCCGTTATTCTGTCAGACTTCCATTGTCTGTGCTGGAATACTGCAACCACCTTAGAACTGTTTTCCCTGCCACCCACCCCCTAAAACTGTGATCTATTCTGAAACCATAATTAGATATGTATATTTTTTTTAATTCAGATCTCATCTTGTTAACCCCTTGCTTAACACGCAGCTATCTCTTCTCGTTGCTATAAAGATCGCTTTCCTCTTGCTTTGTCCTGCTTCTCTGCGTCCAGGCCTCTGTCTCCCATGTTTGCTCTTGCAATAGAGCTTTCTGTTTTCAGTAGCTTTAGTGAGGTATTATAGATGTGTGATAAACTTCACCTATGTAAAGTGTTCAATGTGATAAGTTTTGACGTGTATTAAGCACATTTAATCACCATAATGAAGATAGTTAACAGATCCATTACCCACAAATTCTCCTCATGCTCCTTTATGTACCCTTGTTAAGAAACTGCCAGCTGGGCGTGATAGCACACGCCTGTAATCCCAGCACTTGGGAGGATGAGACAGGAGGATCACAGGTTCTAGGCCAGCCTTGGCAACCTAGTGAGACCCTGTTTCAAAAAAAAAAAAACAAAAGGGGGTTGGGGATATAGCTCAGAGACACCCCTGAGTGCAATCCCCAGTACCACAAAATAAATGAATAAAAACTAATAGAAGCCAAATTGTTTTCCAAGATATTTATACCATCTTCCATTCCCATCAGCAGTGTGTGAGAGTTCCAGTTCCTCCCTATCTTCACAAACACATAGTATTGTCAGGTTTTTTTTAAATTTTAGCCATTCTAATAGGTGGGTATTGTGTATATCAGTATGGTTTTAATGCACATTACATTAATGAGTAATAATGTTGAGCATCTTTCCATGTGCATATTTTCCATTTATATATCTTCTTTGGTGAACTGTCTTTTCAAACCTTTTGCCATTTTAAAAATCAGGTCGTAAGCCAGGTGTGGTGGCACACGCTTGTAATCCTAGTACTTGAGAGGCTGAGACAGGAGGATTGCAGGTTCGTAGCCAGCCTCAGCTACTTTATGAGGCCCTCCACAACTTAGACCCTGTTTCAAAATGAAAAATAAAAAATAGGGCTGGGGGTGTAGCTCGGAGATAGAATGCCCTGGGTTCAATCCCCAGTGCCGCAAAAAATAAAAATCAGGTTGTTCATTGAATTTTAAAGGTTCGGTATATATTCTAGTTACCATTCCTTTATCAGCTATATTTTTGCAAGGATTTTCCCCCCAGTTGTGGCTTGACATTTTATACTTTTAATAGTATCATTTGAAGAGCAGAAATTTTAAATTTTTCTGAAGCCCAATCTGTGTGTGTGTTCAATTATGGATTTTGAATTTTGTGCCATACCTAAAAAATTTTTCTCTAGTACAGGTCACAGATATTTTCTCCTATGCTTTTTATAGAAGTTTGATAATTTTAGGTTTTACAGTTAGAGCTACGATTCATTTTTAGTTCATTTTTGTATATGCTGTCAGGTACAGATCCAAGTTCATTTTGTAGCTCTGGACATGCAATTGTTGTAGTACCATGTGTTAAAAAGGCTTTTTCCTGCTGCACAATCATTGTGCCTTTGTCAAAAGTAAGTGGATTATTTATGTATGGGTCTGCTTCTATACTTTCTAGTTCATTGCACTGATATACTTGGCTTTCTTTATACCAGTATCACTATGTTTCAATTACTACAGATTTAGAATACTTGAAATCAGCCTTCCTACCCCTATTATTTTTTCTTTTTTTTTTTTTCAGGATTAACTTGGGTATTCTAGATCAACCCCAGGGCCTTGTGCAGACTAGGCAAGAGTTCTACTACTAAGCTGTATCCCAGCCCTTGTTATGACTTTTAGAATCAACTTGAAAATATTTTTTAAAGCCTACTAGATTGGAGAGAATTAACATCTTAATAATGAATCTTTGAACTCCTGAACAAAAGTATATCTTTCCATTTACATAGGTTGCATTGTATTTTCTCAGTAATATTTTGTAGTTTTTAGCATATAGATGTTTCCATAGTTTATCAGACTTACCTGTATTTCAGGTATTTTGGTAAAGTTATAAAAGTTTTTTTAATTTTTAATTGGCACATGGTAAGTGTACATATTTATGGGGTAGATGCGACATTTGAACGCATACATATAATCAAAGATAAAATCACCATATTTACCCTACATTGGAGATGACCGCTCCTGAGTGCACCCCTCTTCCCATTCTTCATCCCCTTCTTCCACAAACCTCAGGGGTTCTCTACATCTATGAGATCAACTTTTTTTTTTAAACTGGGGATTAAACCAAGGGGCATTCTACCTCTGAGCTACACTCCCAGCCCTTGTTATTTTATTTTATTTTTTATTTTTAAACAGGTCTCCCTAAGTTGCTGAGGGCCTCACTAAGTTGCTGAGGCTGTCCTTGAGCCTGCGATCTTCCTGTCTCCGCCTCCCAAGAGCCAGAATTACAGGTGTGTACCACCACGCCCGGCTTGAGACCCACTTTTTGCATGAAGGCTTGATAAGAGGTTTATCACTTTTGTTGATTTCCTCAAAGTGTTTGATGTCATTGATTTTCTGTGTTGTGTGTGATTTTATCTTTGATGTTAATGTAGTCCATTGGATTGCTGTAACAAAATACCACAGACTAGGTAGCTAATGAACAACAGAAATTTACTTCCCAAAGTTCTGGAGGCCGCTGGAAAGTCCAAAATCAAGACACTAGCGTGGTGTCTGGTGAGGGCCTGCTTCGTGGTTCATAAATGGCTACCTTTTCTGTGTGCTTCCCGTGGCAGCAGGAGTGAAGGAGCTCTCTGGGGTCCCTGTGTTTTAAGAGTACTGATCCCATTCATGAGGACACTGTCCCTGTCACCTTCAAAAGGCCCCACCTCCTAATGCCATCGCCTCCGTGATTAGATTTCAGCCATGTGGATTTCGAGGGGACACATTCAGACTGTAGCAAGAGTTTAGTGTTTCCTTTCTTCTGCTTGCTTTAGGTTTAATTTGCTCTCTTCTAATTTTAAGATGCAGGCCAAGGTTGTTGATTTGAGACTTCTAATAGAAGCATTAAGCGTTAACAACTGGGATCTTACATTTTTATTTCTGCTTTCTAGTTCAATATGCTTTTTAATTTGTTTTTATTACCTCTTTGACTGAGGTTTATTTAGATATATCACTTAGTTTCCAAGTATTTGAATATTTTCCAGAGATACTTTTGCTGTTGATTTCTAATTTGATTACCTTTTGATCAGGGAACATACTTTGCAGTTTAAATAATTTTAACTTAATAACACTTATTTTCATTTCCCATGATTATTAGAATGTGTTTTATTTTGTTAAGAATAATGGTATTCTTGCTGATTTTTCAGCAAGAAAAACTATACTATATTCTTGCTGATTTTTCTGGGCAGAAAATTTGTTTTAACATTTATTGAGTAAAGGGTGTTGGAATCTCAGGTGATACTTTTGAATTTGTTTCTTTTTGAAGTTCTGTCAATTTTTGCCTAGAGTATTTTGAAGCTATCACTGGATACATAAACAGGGTTCTGTGTCTTCATGATGAATTGAACATTATATCATTATAAAATGACCCTCTTTATCGCTAGTAGTCATTTTTGCTATGAAATCGACCTTGGTTTTACTTTTGTGTGTGTGTGGTACTGGGGATGGAACCCAGGGGCATTCTACCTCCAGGCTACACCCCTAGACCTATTTTTTATATTTTATTTGGAAACAGGGTCTCGCTAAGTTGCTGAGAGCCTCACTAAGTTGCTGAGGCTGGCTTCGAACCTGCAATCCTCCTGTCTCAGCCTCCCAAGTAATGGGATTACAAGCGTGTGCCACCACGCCCGGCTTACTTTGATTTTAATATAGCCATTCTTGCTTAACTTTGTTTTGTCAAGTATAGCATGGTATATCTTTTTCTATCTTTATAACCAATTTGTGTCTTTACATGCAAAGTATATTTCTTATAGGCAGAATATAGTTGGAGCTTACTTTTTTTATCCAGTCTGGCAATCTGCCTTTTTTGTTTTGGTTTGGTTTTTTTGTTTTGTTTTTTTTGTTTTTTGCGGTACCGGGAATTGAACGCAGGGGCGTTCTACCTCCGCGCTACACCCCTGGCCCTATTTTTTATACTTTATTTTGAAACCAGGTCTCACAAAGTTGCGGAGGGCCTCACTAAGTAGAGAGAAAGAGAGACAGGGAGAGAGAGAGATAGAGACAGCTGAGGCTGGCCGCGAACCCGGATCCTCCGGTCTCCGCCTCCCAAAGTACTGGGATTACAAGCGTGCGCCACCACGCCCGGCTTGGTTTGGTTTTTTTGGTGGAACAGAAGACTGAACCAAGGGACCTTCTACCTCTGAGCTACACCCCATCTCTTTGAAATAGGGTCTCACTGAGTTGCTAAGGCTGGCCTTAAACCTGCAATCCTCCTGTCTCAGCCTTCCAGGTACTGGGATTATAGGCGTGCACCATGACACCCAGCTGGCAATCTGCCTTTTAGTTGAAGTTTTTAAACCATTTCATTTCCCATGATTATTTATATGCAGTGAACGCTTGAACAGTGTGGGGGCCAGGAGTGCCAACCCCTGTGCAGCCGAAAATCTGCCCTAGAGTAGACTCTGTTGACTAGAAGCATTGCTGATTACATAAATGGTCTATTAACGTGTATTTTGTATGTTAAATGTATTCTATTGGTGAGAAATACATGAAAAATGGATGACTTTGCAATTGACTGGCAGTCTACCCACTGCTTGTGTGGAGATGAGCATTCCATGACCGTTTAAGCAGATACTCAAAACACGAGGTCACCAAGCCAGCAACAGAGGTGGCTGTGCCATTACTACAGTGGTACATGAACCACGTCTCTATGCGTGTTTACGTTTCTATTGACTTCAGTGGCACCATGAACAGTCTGTGTCTGTGTACATATGTCTTGATAAATGTTAACTTTTTATAATAGATTTTTGTATATTTTATGTTAGAAAATGATAAAAGAGGCCATTATCTACATCTATCATGTATTCATGGCATACCTTTTTCTTAATTTTTTCAATATTTCTAGGCTGTGTGGTTCATCTGCAAGTTTTTTCTTAAATTGTCTCAAATCTCCAAAAGAAAAATGGACCCACAGAGCTGAAGCCCGTGTTCCAGGGCGGGCTGTCGTTGGCTTCGTCTGTGACCAGGCTGCTGGATTTCTGTCACTTTGTCTTTCTACGAGCACACCGTCGCTCGTGCTTCTGCTTCCCTTTTTGAGTTTTATATTGGGATACAGTTAAGTTACTTATAGACAGCTTGACCCATTCGGTCTTGGTTTTGTGATTTGCTAGCTGTGTACAACCGTGCCCATCCAGGGTGAGCTCCCGCTGCTGGGGCGTGACCTTTCTGCTTCCTCCACCCATTGTCCTGGGACACTCTTCCTGGCACTGCAGGTGCAGGACCAGTTTCCTCTGATCTTTTCAGATGATTTCCCCTCTGTCTTGGGTACTTTCCTGGCACACATGTGTTGTTCCTCATGTAAATATTCAAGGGGGCCCTCTGCCGATCTCCAGGTTTCTTTCTCTGTACTCCAGTCTGTGCTCTCATCTCCAGTACTCTGTGCCGTGATCTCTCTCTGCCGTGGTTTTGCAGACTCGCAGCTTCAGCACCTCAGACTGGACTTCAGCTCCTTCTCCTGTGTCAGGGCCTAGACGCTCTTAAGGCAGCAGCTGGGACACTGGAAAGGCTGACTTCATTTGTGTCCTGTCTACGTTGTCTTCATTGCCCCAGGTCTGCGGTCTTGAAAATTGTTGTCTAATGTATTTTGTCTGTTTGGGTTTTGGAACAGAAATCAGTAGTACCAGTTACTCCATTTTGGCAGGAGCAGTTTGCAAAGAGCCTCAATCTAAATTGACTAGAATGTTCTTCTTCACCCTCTGCCTAACTGCTTACTGTTCATCCTTCATTTCTCAGAGTAGCCATCTCCGCCCCAGGGATATCTTCCCAGACCCCATAGAGATCCAGTTCTCTTATATGAACCTGGAACTCTGTTGTCTTAGAGCATTTATCTGAATGCGTAATGGCCATTTTCTGTCTTCTGCATTAGAGTTTAAGCTGAACAAGAGCAGAGGCCTCGTCTGCTTTATCTGCGCAGCTGACTCTAATGTTCCCACCTTGTAGGCACTCAGTAGACTTAGCTCAGTGTATGAATGAGCCACTGTGAAAATGCACAGTCCTTCATATACAAAAAGGGCTCTTTTATTTTATTTCTGTCTTGTTTTCTCCCTGATGCAGATTCTGTTAGCCTATTGAAAATCCAGGATGCAGTTTGTTCATTTCAAAGATTAATAGAAATTAAAAAAAGTCACTGTGAACTGCATACAGGAAAAATTTTAAGAATGGAAAATAAGGTTAGTGGACTAAAAAAGGAGCTATCAGAAACAAAAGAAGTGAAGGCACAGTTAGAACATGAAAAAGTGGAGTGGGAGCAAGAACTCTGCAATTTGAGGTATGACATCCTGCTTTTAAAGAAATGTTTGGATTATTTACTTTATACTATGGATACATAGGGGAATTTTTGTAATTATTGACTTACCTTCTGGGGCTTGCAGGGGAGAAAATTTCTTAGTGTTGTAGAGTATGAACTCCTTGGAAATGATATAACAAGTGGTCAACTGTGAATACTTCTAATAATTAAATGCATATTCTTCCAAATCACAATTTTAATGGCTACAGAGACGCCTACCATAGAGATTTGCTAAATCTCACTACTTAGCAAATGAAATTTTGAGTTATTTTTTATTTTTATATTACAATTAATGCTACAAGGAACATCATCTACATAAGTCACTTCCTATATTTCTAATTATTTATTTTGAATAAATTCTTTAATATAGAATTACTTGGATAAAATATATGAACTTTCTAAAAAGGTCTTTGATCAGCCAGGCGTGGTGGCACAGGCCTGTAATCCCAGTACTTAAGAGACTGAGCTAGGAGGATCATGGGTTCGAAGCCAGCCTCAGCAACGTAGTGAGACTCTCAGCAACTTAGCAAGATCCTGTTTCTAAATAAAAAATAAAATAGGGCTAGGGGATGTAGCTCAGAGGTAGAATGCCACTAGGTTCAATCCCTAACACCACACACACACAAAAAGGTCTTTGATCGGTATTTCTAAATTGTCCTCAAGAATGTGTATGTTAATTAATAATTCTATCAATGAAGAAATGAAATGGCCATTTTTCTCAACCCAGAATTTTTTTTTTCATTTTTATTGTGTTACTGTATTTGCTGGGAAATAAACCCAGGGCTTTATACAAACCAGGCAAGTGTTGTACCACAGAGCTAGATCCCTAGCTACACTTTTATTCTTAACATGCATGAAATAAAAAGTAAAATGAAAAATGATTACTAATTTATTTATTCATCTCTCTTGTACCTAAATTAATTCAAATTAATTTATATGTTGAATTAACATATTATTCTTAACCATTTAATTAATTCTTAGATCATATCTTATTCCAAATTAATTTTTAATTGTTTATAAAATATAATAATCAACAAGGTAGCTGAGTTTCAACAAAACATAAACATAAAAAGTGTGATAATTGATATTAGCCTCCTTACCCTATTCTTGCACTTAGTAATGTGCAGCTATATGTTGTATGGAAATCATCGGAAGGTGCTGTCTTACCCTGTAAATCATTTTGGGGGAATACCTATAATAATTCATGAAGATAAAATTTTATTCCTAGTGAATTTATAAACTTGTTTGTAAACAATAACTTTTAAAAATAATTTTAAATTATCTGTTTTAATTCAGGAGTAATTATGACTATGTAAAAAAGATAATTTTCAACTTGTAGTTTTACTGGATAATTCCAAAATTCCTTTTCCATAATTGTATTGGACAGGGTTCTCTAGATTAACAGAATACACAGAATGAGTATATTTGAATCAAAAAGGGATTTATCAGATGGGCTTACAGTTTGAAGCAATGTAGTCCCAGGTTCTGACTGCAGGTGGAGAGTCAGAGGAACCAGTAGCTGGTCGAACGGTCTAAGAGCTGGAGTCTTAGGATCGGAGCAACCACTAATTCAGTCCCAGTGCAAGACGTGAAGATCAGGAAGCTCTTTGGAGAAACGATGGTGAAGTTTCAGTTCCAAGAGCTGGAGGCCGAGAAGATCAAGAAGCTCTTCAGAGAAAGGCGAAGCCGGCGGCCAACGATCTCAGGCGAGAGCACATGCGTTTTCCTCGGAAAGAGTCGCACACACTCTACGCGGCTTCTCCCTCTTTTATCTAAGTCCGCACCTATCAGAATCCTGCTGCCTACATTCAGGGCAGGGCTTTCTGTTTAATCTGCTGTTACACACCCAAAATCACATAATCTTGGGTGTGTCATGATCAGGTCAAGTTGACAACCTAGACTGACTATCACAATAATATTTACCAGAGTTACTAGTAACAGGAACTTACCAATTTACAGGATGTTCTTTCATCATTACCTTTCAAAGTATGTGTGTCCTTTGGAAGAAACTGAACTGAGAAATTAAAAACATGAGAACTAAAAAAGGAAAATATTCAAAACAGAAATTTCATTAGGATAACAAATCAACATGAGAAGAACCAGATCACAAAATGAACTTTTTATTTTCTAACAAAATTAACTTAAGGTAATCATACTTGATTGCAGATTTACCTTAAAACAAGAAGAGGAGAAGAGAAGAAATGCTGACTGGCTTTATGAAAAACTGAAGCAACAGTTAAGAGAAAAAGAAGAACAATACAATAAAGAAATGAGAGTAAAGCAACAGCTTGAAGTCTCGCTTAGAATGTTAGATATGGAATTGAAGACTGTAAGGAAGAATTTGAAGCAGGTAAACTAGTTGTTGGTAGAAATTTCATCTTTCTAGCTTTATATCGCCAATATTACAAATACTGTCACTTTGATTTAAAATCCATAGTCATGTATCACTTAACAATGGGGATATGAGCTGAAAAATGTGTGGTTTGGCAATTTCATCATTATGCACACACCATAAGCACATAAAACACACAATTAAGACATCTGTCCCATCACGAGGCAATGAAATCTG
Source organism: Glis glis (assembly GCA_004027185.1). Classification (NCBI taxonomy): domain Eukaryota; kingdom Metazoa; phylum Chordata; class Mammalia; order Rodentia; family Gliridae; genus Glis; species Glis glis. Next base: position 18,362 of record PVJS01037974.1, read on the forward strand.
TGGGGCCACCTTTGTACATGGAACCATTACTCACTGAAACATTGTTGGGCTTCACGTGACTGTATTATTTAGATTTAAAACAAAATATTATCTTACCCTAAACATATGTCATGACATAGTATTATTTATTGTAAATCTTGGCATGTAATAGATGCTCAGTATATGTTTTCTGAATAAAGAAATGGAAGGTAAGTTGAGTTTAATCACTACCATAAATGTTAACTTAGCATTTTTTATGTTCAAATATAAGCCAACTAGCTTTGGAACTATAATCCAACTAATTAAACATTTTATAAACAATTTTATTTCATAGTATCTCTGTCTACATATATATATATATATATATATATATATATATATTTGTTTTGTTTGCGGTACTGGGGATTGAACCCAGGGGCATTCTACCTCCAAGCTACACCCCAGCCCTATTTTTTTGTTCTTTATTATGAAACAGGGTCTCACTAAATTGTGGAGGGCCTTACTAAGTAGCTGAGGCTGGCCTGGAACCTGTGATCCTCCGGTCTCAGCCTCCCATGTACTGGGATTAAAAGCGTGCGCCTCCATGCCTGGCATTCTCTGTCTGTATTTAAGAACTGTTTTGCTCTTTGAAAAATGTAGCTATCAAGCCGGGCGTGGTGGCACACGCTTGTAATCTCAGTACTTTGGGAGGTGGAGACCGGAGGATCCAGGTTCACGGCCAGCCTCAGCTCTCTCTCTCTCTCTCTCCCTCTCTCTCTCTACCTAGTGAGGCCCTCCGCAACTTCGTGAGACCCGGTTTCAAAATAAAGTATAAAAAATAGGGCCGGGGGTGTAGCGCGGAGGTAGAACGCCCCTGGGTTCAATCCCCCGTACCGCAAAAAAAAAAAAAGAAAAATGTAGCTATCATGAGTGCAATTAAAATTTGAGTTATTCATATGGGATAAAGGTCCTTGCACTTTAATAAGCTACATCCTTTTACTATTTCTTTTGAAAGTTCTGCTCTTAATTAAGCTTTTAGACTTTTCCTCCCAGCGGTATGATACCAAAAACTTAATGAAATGTATCTCTAGGTTTTAGAAGAACGAAATGACATCCAGAGGCAACTTTCTGAACAACGAAATGCCAAAATACTACAAGATGGTGTTCTGGCCAATCACCTCTGCCAACAAAAGAGGATGGAAGTAGAGCACGAGAAAATGAGTTCTGAGGTATTTTCTTGAGTCATTTCAAATGTGTGTGCATTTATATGTGCACATATTTTAAAACCAACTTTAAGCATCATGGAAAGTATA
>PVJS01037975.1:0-19634 GCA_004027185.1 Glis glis
CCCGGTTTCAAAATAAAGTATAAAAAATAGGGCCGGGGGCGTAGCGCGGAGGTAGAATGCCCCTGCATTCAATCCCTGGTACTGCAAAAAAATAAATAAATAAATAAATAAAAAATAAATTAATTTAAGCAATATGTTGATGTTATCTATAGATAGAATACATAGATTACTGTAGAGACAAATCAACATTAAAATATCATATACTGTTTTTGAAAGTGAATATTTTGGACTGAGTTTTTAAAAAACATAATCTGAGTATTTACATTTAACATAGATACATTCACAAAAGAAATCATTAAGAAAAAAATCCAGCTATGCTTACCAGTCCCAGAGAACTAAATACCTTATCAATTATACGATACATAAGATTTTGCTATGCCAAATCATCTTTGCCCCCAACACATACACAAAGCCTTAACCTTAAAGAGAAATCAGAGCTGATTTCAACAGCACACACCTGTAATCCCAGTACTTTGGAGGCTGAGACGTGAGGATGGCAGATTTAAGGCCAACTTCAGCAATTTATCAAGACCCTATTTCAAAATAAAGGACCAGAGGTGTAGCTCAGGGGTAGAATGCCTCTTGGTTCAATCCTCAGTACAAAAAATAAAAATAAAAGTCGGTCATTTTTGACTAGATTAATATATGTTTGTTCCTCCATTTGATTTAGGATGAGATTTTGAAAGAAAGCACACAATATCAGTAATAATAGCTAACATTTCTTGAGTGTTCCCTAAGTTCTAAAGAATTACTCCGTGCTTTGTTTCCGCTATAGTGTGATATGTGAGCTATTGCAAATACTCCAATTTTAAAAGATTATATAAGAAGATCTCCAATTATTGTGCGGCTTTGATATCATATAATTAGCATAATAACACGAGTAACTATACTTGTGCATATAAAAGGCAATTTTTGCTTCTAACAGTAAAAATGCTATGAAATCTAGTACTTTATATTAAAATGAGCAAAATGTGGGTGGGTACTTAATCAAAGGGAACAAGGCGGTGTTGTGGCTCTTTCATTATGAGGATATAAGAAACCTGTACATATCAGGTGACTACAAAATAAGCACATTCAGGAAAGAGCATAGTCTCAAACTGAGTAAAAAGAAGAGCATGAGGGATTTGTGCACCATGCACAGTACAGTACAGTGTTAGGGTGTGCTGTTTTCTGTTGTGTATTTCACTCTCAGTATAGTTGATTTCATCTGGGAGAAAAAATAATTAGGCAAGTAAATATAGCTGTGTACAATTGGTAAAAATCAATACAAATCCTTTGTTATCTTAACATCATCCCTATTTATGAATTGCATAGAAGCTAACTGGCATTATGGAAACCCACTACTTTTTTGTACTTAATGAGATAATTCCCCCAATCCTATACAGTTAAAAACTAATTTTTCTTATTATTTTTCAGAGAAAGTACCTGGAACAAAACAAGTTAGTTTTACATGTCTGTGGGAACACAACAACTGAAGCCCTGGATCCGGGGTTCCATCTAGAGCAGCTGAGCATAGAATTTCCACTCTTCATCTATAAAGATATGTTGCATTTTTTAATTGTTTTCTATTGAAGATATTAAATTCAATGTCAATGTTTTAAAACTAATTCATAAGCCTAGAAACTTTGCTACTTTATGTTGTTGTGAACAAAATAATCTATAAAATCCAACCTACCAAACTGACAGTAATTAAGGTTTTCTATTTTAAATGACTACATTTTGGTAATGTTGAGGCTCAGAAAAAGATACCCCCCAAATTTAGTGCTTTTTCAGCATGTTGAGCAATTCAGGCTAAAGAAAATTAAAAGACCTGAAAAGCATTCTTGAGCTTTTTTCTCAACATGCAAGGAAAGGATCTGTCTGGATCTCCATTATTTATACTGATGCTAGACTGTAAAAGGGAATACCATCCTTTCAATACCAACCTAAAACCTCACTAATCTCTCTCAGAAAAGAAGATTGAGGAATATAACCACACCTGAAATGACTTCCCTCACCAAAGAGAATCCTTTTACAAGTAAATCTGTCCCCAGGATCTTTCATTCCCTAGTCTCCCCCTCCCTTATAGAAAAAGGGGTGTATAAATTTCTGAATAATGTTAAGCAAGGGGGGTAAGCAGACTTCTTTGATTTTCTCCCATTATTGTGTATTAATATTTTGCATATTAATACATTTGTGTGGTTTTCTCCTTATCTAATCTTTGTCAATTTATTTCAGAAAACCTTGAGAGGGCCAAGAGGAAATTTTTTTCACCCCTACAATATCAAAATTCTAAAACTGGTTTGTAATTTAATAATACTTACATGATTTACAAGTTCATTTATCAATGTCCCACTCTCTGAGATACAGCCTCAGAGCTATGGAGATAGACCCTTCATAGGCATATGTATATCTTAGAATTTTTCCTTTTTGCCTCAAACCAATTGGGCTGTATAGATAGACACATTTTTGAAGTGAAAGGGTCATATGCTCTCTCTCTGAAATCCAAAAATTTGATCCACAGTTTTCATCTAGCTTTTGAAAATGATTAGGATTATATTTTACAAATTTACAAAGAGCAGGGCCATTATTCTATCATATAAAGTAAAAGCAGAAAAATCAATCTTCAATATTTAGGAATAGGCATGTTTTCAGATAGATAAGAAGACAAGATGAAATGCAAATATATTTTGTCACATACTGATGGTTTTCTAGTTCCTGGTTCCAAATTTATCTATCCTTTTGCTCTGTTTATAAGAATCACCTGACATTGACAATTAAGAAGAGTTTTTTTTTCTTATTTTAAGTACAAAAAGAAAGAATATGATATTTGCAGGAAAATGGATGGAGCTTGAGAATAGTATGCTTAGTGAGATTAGCCAGTCACAGGAAGTGAAGGGTCATATGTGGAAGCTAGAGAGAAACTGGGAAATAAAGAAGGCCTCAGATAAATGAGGGGAGACACTAGTGGAATAGGGAAGTGGATCCAGAGAGCAAGATGGGAAGGTGGGGGGGGGAGAAAGGGAGATCTGATGATAGAAATTATTCAAATAATCTTTTGTTCTTACGTGAAGACAGAAGGAGAGTGAGGTGAGACCTGGAGGGAAACACACAAGGAATGCTGCATGCATTTATGTATTTATCACTCTGAACCTGATGTAAAACTTCAATGCACCAATAAAAAAAAGGAATGCACAAAAGTAATGTACATATATTTCAAATGCACATACTATTTCTTTACTAAAAGTAATTTTAAATATAATATATATATATGTATATATATATATATATATAAAATGTAGAGAGACTGAGGTTGATAGCATGTATATATTAATGCCATAAAAGAGTAGTTCATGCAAAGGTAAACTGTTATATAATTTCTATAGTTCTCCTTTGAAATACTAAATTATCAGAAAGAAACATTTATACAACATTTTCAGTAACTGAACTCAGTAATTGAACATTTATACAACATTCTCAGTAACTGAATATTATTGAATATTGTTGAATATTTACAGAACTATCTCATACTAATTGGAAATAAACACTGATTCTCACATTGTAAATAAAATTTACTAAATATTTGTATTGCTTTGAAAGAGCTCTAAAATCCATCAAGACTAAATGTTGTAAACAGATTATAATACAGACAAATTTTGCACTCCTAGTTTATAGTAGCAGGAAAATTTTTACTAGAAACCTTTTTGTTTCAAAATATTATTGTCATAAAATTTCATATATTGTAAAATCAAAATTGAAATATAATTTACTCTCAATATGTTCAACTCTGATTTCTCTCTCATATCAATGAAAAAGACAAGTATGGGGAAAGAAGTAAGAATGCATGATTTATCCCAATTTAGAAATTAGAACCTGAACCACTCAAAGCTGGTGAAGATACTAGGCAACAGTATCAGGCAGTGGTAGTTTGTCAGAGGCAACATTTGACCAGCCCCAAAGCCATCTTCAGGATATCCTAATAAATTCAACCAAGCTTGTTATTTTTCTCTTATGTTTTAAGCTATTTATTGGCAGCATGATTCTCCTCAGGCAGCCCTATAAACTAATATCTTTAAGCAAATCAGAGGCAAGTTTATAATTAGGATACATGGAACTATTCTTCCTTTTTTTTTTTTGGTAATGGGAACTGAACCAGTACTACTTCTGAGATGGAGTAGTACTCCTAGCCCTTTTTTATTTTTATTTTTTGTTTTGAAACAGGGTCTCCTTAGGAGGTTGCTGAGAATCTTTCTACCTTGCTGAGGCTGGTCTTTAACCTGGGATCCTCTTGTCTCTGCCTCCCAAGTATTGGGATTACAGGTGTGCATACCATGTCCAGCTCTGTTCTTGCTTTTAGATATTAAGACTTCTACTCTAATACCCAAAGGATCTGGCTGAATTGTTCTCCTACAGAAAGCGTTTCTGCTGCACATTATTTTTTACAAGTACTTTATCTTCCCCAAAGCTTTAGGAAAATGTCCAAACTGCTGGCGAGATGCAGCATAATTTTCTTTCTTAAAATTTGTGCCAATATAATGAATGGCCTTTTATTCTACTTAATGATACAAGCCTAAATTAAATATCAACATTTCAATGGCTGGTCATAGTATTCATTTGAAAGCCTTTTATGCAAATTATGTATAAACTAATTTGACTATGAATCCACTCCAATTTTATAGCTACAAAATAATGTAATCGCCAAGGTTCTGCCAAGAGGACAAGCAGGGATAGTTGGAATGTCTTTAAAACCCCAGACACTAACTTTATAACTTTGAACAAATCTGTGAATAACTCTGAAGCCACTTGAAACTCTTTCATACTGTTTGTTGTTGTTCTATCTACCTACTCTGTAGGTAACAATGTGCTGCCCAATGGTGTGCTTTTGTTAATATGATAATTAAAACAATGACAAATTAATATAATGTCTATATATACTGATAAAGTTCTACTGTGATAATCCATTATGCATACAATAGCTTTTAATTTTACATTTCATTTTCAAATAGGGAATACATTTTAATTGCATTGAGTGAGATTTTTCTTAAATGTATTTTATTAATATATTCATTGATGAGTACTCATTTAACACCATTTTATATCAGATGCTCTTCTAGGCTCTAGGGGTGCAGCAATGAATAAAAGAATCAGATGTCATTTTATAGAGCTTATATTCTTTTGGAGGAGATAACAACACAAGAAAACCAAACATAGGGTTAGTGATAAGTACAAATTCGCTGAAAAATTGAGTGAGTAATTTTAAGAAAGAAAAAATTTTAAAAGCTACAAGATATTTGGATTAGTATATATTAACCAAGTTAGTTGAAACTGTGGAAGTAACATATTTCACATGGGTAAAGGGATAGAATGAAAAGATCTTAATTTTGAACATGTTAAATTTGAGATGCGTATCTGACATCCAGGTAATGATCTGATTGAGACAGGAATCTTTTTAAGTTGATGTAAACAGATTCACATTTTATTTAACAGCATTAATCATGCTACTCTGGGAAAGAATAGACTGAAGTGGAAGGGAGAAAACCAGGCTTATCACCTGGATTGGAAATTGGTTGTTTTCCTTGTAACTAGCATATATAATGGGAACATTATGCATGACTGTAATGGGTAGAAATACATTGGTTAATAATAGAATGTGCAAAAAATATGACCAACAAAAAAATAAGCCTTCGACAAATGACCCTTAGAGTTGAGGACTTTTTTCTAAAATCAGCAAGCCCCTCTGCAACTTAGTGAGACGCTGTTTCAAAATAAAGAATAAAAAAATAGGGCTGGGGGTGTAGCTCGGAGGTAGAATGCCTCTGGTTTCAATCTCCAGTACCACAAAAAAAAAAAAATCATCTCTGCAGGAAATAAATAGTACTCAGAAAGATTAATTCCAGCTATTACTTACATTATTCATTAAATGGAAAGCATTCATAATAATATATTTCACCAGCATATACATGATAATTTAAAGTCTATTCTCCCAGATTAGATTCTAAGTTGTCCTAAGGAGTTGTGTTCCATCCTCTTGAATGCTTTGGTAAGTCTTTAAAGGGATTGAGTTGAACATGAGTATGAAGATGGTACAAATAGCTCTCTTGGAAGCTCATTATTGATTTATCGCTGTTGATTTTCCCAGATAAAATCACATTTTATAAAGATTGTTCACCCAACAACATCAGTCATTTGAATTTCTTAAGTCACCTTTAGCAGTCTCAAGTTTCCATTTCTCTTTATTTTCATACCACTGATAAAATTGGGTGAATGAATTGTATTGCTCCAATAAGTTGGGTGATGTCAGCCAAGAAATCTATATAAAATATTTTTATTCTCCACTTACCAACCATCAATTTAAAAGTACATTCTTTATAAGTCAAGAATACAAACATGAAAAAACATTTTATATATTTAGCTTGTTTAGAAATTACTCTGGCTAGGACAGTCTCCCCATCTACTCCCAGCCTTGGTAGGTGAACATAGATGTCAGATATTTAAAAGGTTCTCAAATAGAGTGTGCCAGAGTATGTTCTCTTTTACTTATGATGCTTTCTAGACATTTGGCAAAGGATTTACACTGGGTTTTATTAAATAAAGATTATTAACTATCATCAGTGCCACTATGGAACACAAAGAAGTACCAAGAGACTACAAGTGAGAAAGATGGTGACATTGTTAGTAGGGAATTTATATAAGATGGTGCCCTCAAGGAGCTACTGGTTGAGATCTATTTTCTTCTCTTCCTTGGCACATTAAGTGATGGAACAAATTTTGCTCTTATTTTATAGTCATTCCTCAGTAATGTGAGTTGACATTGTTTCAGCAGTTTGCCTTCTTTTGGAAGGACTGGAAGCTCCCTCAATGGACAGTTATTAGACAGGGGAAAAAAGTCAAATCTTAAAGTCCAATGCATCTTCCTATCCTTGTCTATTGGTTAAAAAATATCCACAAAGAACCTTAACATAAAAGAAAAAAACTAAAATATTAAACATTACTCTCAAATTAATGATATGTATCATTAATCAGTTTTAAGTACCTGATCATATCTAATTCTCCACTCCTTTTTAGTGGAGGGGCTGTCGAAGGAAGTACAGATGGAACTGGAGGTATTTAAGAGCATCTAGTCAGATGTGAAATGAAGCCTAGTATGCTTATTTGGTCAAGTATTACACTTTTCCCTTAAATAAAATAAGTGATAACTTACACTATTATATATATGTATAATATTATTTATAACATATATAATATGTAATATATATTATATTATATAACTTAGTCTAACTTCTTTTACAATTTATCAATGTGCTGTGCAAAAATTTTTGTAATAATAAATTTAGCTATGCATGAGAACATTAACACTTTACTATATTTCTCCTACTAGGATATATATAGTTCTTCAACCTCACTTTGTTCAGAGAAATTATGAGATGTATTATAGGAATAAAGGGGATCTGAAATGCTCCCCAACGGCCCATGTAATAAAGGCTTGGTTGTGGCAGTATTAGGAAGTAGTGGATCCTTTAGGTGTTGTGGCCTAGTTGGATAAAGTTAAGTAATTGGATAAATGCCCGTGAATGAGATATTGAACCCCTGTTCTCTTTTCTATCTCTTTTTGCTTCTTGATGGTCATGAGGTGAACATATTTCCTCTGCCATGTGCTCCTGCCTTGATGTACTGCCAAAAGCAACAGGGTCAAGCAACACTGAACCAAAACTTCTGAAACCATAAGCTAAAATAAACCTTTCCTCTTTTTAATTTTTTATCTCATGTAATTTGTTACAGTAATGGAAAACTGACTAACACAGGGTATAAATATAGGAATAAGAGCTTATGTATGTCTGTAGATGGAGCTAATGGAAAAAATATATACAATACTGCAACTGAAGCACATGAAAAAATTAGTGTTATCGAAATATATGAAGAAAAGAATATCTAGCTATCACTGTGAAATAGGAGGAAGTAGAGTGGTCTGTGGAACCAGCAGTCCAACCTAAACATCAAGACATAACTCAGAAATAAAAACTGCTAACCTGACATATCTAGATACCATTATTGAGATTCATAAGGTCACAGCAAAGTTTAAGGGACATCTTGTCTGACTGCAATTACTACCATCAATAATTATTTCCCATTTTGTTCTCCATCCATCTTCCAAAAATCTTGTGATCCTTTTTCTTTGGTAAATTCTAACTCCAAACACACAGTTAAATAGATTGTGAGAAACCTATGCCAGGCTTCTCTGCATAGCACAGAAGCAGGTGGGAATAATAATGAGTAGACCAATAATGTAGTATAGTAAACCTCTTCATAAATTCGGGATATGCACAAAATAAGAAGAACATCATAATTTCACATAACCTGAGGTGACTATTTTCAAAATACTGAAGTCATGCTTTTGTCCTCAAAAGAGCCATTCATATCATCCTATACTGTATTTATACTTATTGATATTTATTGCTTTTATAACTCATTCACAATTTCAGTGAGCTATCCAGTTTCTTAAATACTTAATTGAATCATCCCAAAATGGTCAATCATTATCTTACTATAAAACAGTAAGATAAAAAATTAATATAAAATTATTGATTTTATATATTCTTATATACCTTTCACCCTCAGGCATATACATATACACATATAATGAGTGTGATAGTTGGTCTGGTTTGTCAACTTGACCCACCTAAGATCATGTGACTTTGGTTGTATAACAGCAGATTGAACCGGAAGTCCTGCCCTAAATGTGGTCAGCAGGGTTCTGATAGGTGCAGGACTTAGATAAAAGAAGGAGAAAGCCATGTAGAGGGAGCCGTGACTCTTCCTGAAGAAAATGCATCTGCACTCGTCTGAGATCGTCGGTCTCCAACTCTGCCCTTTCCTTGAAGAGCTTCTTGATCTTCTGCTCTCGTCTGAGATCGTCGACCTCCAGCCTTCAAACTGAAACTTCACCATCGTTTCTCTGAAGAGCTTCCTTATCTTCACATCTTGGACTGGACTGAATTGGTGGTTGCTTCAATCCTAAGGCTCCAGCTCTTAGATAGCCCAACCAGCTACTGATTCCTCTGATTCTTCATGTGCAGTCGAAACTCAGGACTACATTGTGAGCTGATCTAATAAATCCCTTTTTCACATACTCATTCTGTGAATTCTGTTAATCTAGTGAACCCTGACCAATACAATGAGGAAACAATGATTACATGTGTATAGCAAGTTTTTTCATGAATAATTAGGTGGTAAAAGGAGCTAATCTGTGTCAAATTTTTGGTTCTCTTATATAAGTTGACGTTGGGAGAAATAGTAATGCTTATATGGTGCTTGTTCAGATATACTGTTGCCTGGAACTATGCCTGTTAGCCCTCTGTGTTTTCAGGCTATTTGCTTTGTTCAGCACAAAATAAGATCAATGAATTCTGTATCCTTGAATTATAAGGTGTTGCATTTGTTTATAATGCACACACTTCATTATTCCACAACATTATGTGGAAAATCATGACAGCAAATAACATTTTATAAATATACAAATGAGAGGTTTGGCTGAAGCACTGAGAGTAGAAGAGAAAAAAATATTTATCAAAATGAATATTTTAAGGTGTGACTCCCAGAATAGTTGAGTAAGATTCTCAGTAGAGCCATGATAAAATAAGACAAAGCTTTAAACAAGAATATAACAACAAAAGCATCATCATTTAAAATTTTTTGATTTTGCCCCAAGGGCACACAGTAAATAGGGAAATATTAATTCACAAAATCTGCTAAATCTGTGCAATGTGTGGTACAATCTACTGCCTTACCTCAGCTTCTCCATACACACTCATTTTTGTTAGGGAAGCTAAAATTTTTAGGGAACTAAAAATACAGTGATTTCCTATCTTCTGAGTTCACTCTCTGGGTCAATGGCTATACCCCACAGGTAGATGCTACTGCTTCTTTCCTGCTAATTTAGCCACATGTTACAGAGTCCCTATTTATGGGAAGCATGGGTGGAAGAGAAAGTCTCCCTTCCTCCAGACAATCCCACACTTTTACAACAAAAGACCTACTCCAGGAATGATGGGTCAAGAATACCAGGACTTTATACCTTCCTTATTCAACTTGTTCTTATATTAGACTAAGGCTTATAGGCCAAGATTGGTTTTTGAAATCTGCAGGTGACCTCTTCTAGATCAGTGTTGCCATCCCAGGTACCGCATTTTCCTGTCCTCAGTTCAGATCCAGTGATACAGTCATTATGTTGGGTGGAAAGGCAGGACATAGAGATAAAAAGTTCCAGAACTTTGAGAGTATTGATTTAATTTGTTACAGAAAATGGAGAATTCCATGCTTAAGAATGTGTTCAGAAACTATGAAATTCTTCATGGAGAACAATTAAGAGGATTCTGCTAGCTCCATAACACAAGCAAAAAGGCAACAATTTAATATGGAGAACCACAAAGAGAGAAAAACTGGAGTCATAGCTCTTGGGCTCAATAAGCCTGTGCAGATATGTTAAGCTACACCCCCTCAACAGCAATCAGAACAGGACACAGGAAAAACTCAAAAGCATTTTCCAAGACACAAACACATCCATCAATGCAGTGCGGAAACCTCACTCGCCAAAGGCTGAAACACAAACCTTGATCCAACCATAAGCAATCCAACCTGAACCATAAGCTATCTTACCCCAGGAAAAACTCCTCCACACTGAGGCTTACTAAAATCACATTCATCCCTGGTTTTTTTTGAAGGTTATATATGTATCCAAAGATACACACTGAAAAAAAAAGTAATAAGAGAGGAGACCTCTAAGATACAAGTCCATAAACTTGGAGGGGTATTGGAAAAGAACTCAAAATTCCTGTTCTGTGATAGTCGTCTCCAACTTCTATTCACAACTAATGGTAAAAGTAGATTTTAATTGGCTAAGGGGAATGAAAGCACAAATTTTATGTTTTATTTTAACCTGTGCTGTCTCAGGGACAAAAATGATAAAAATGTGCACAGTGCATTAAAAACCTTAGGAGAAATAGCATTTATAGAATTAATTTAGGGAAGATGCTTCATAAATAAATAACCTGTTTAGATGCTTAAAAATTTGAAACATCCATATCCATGGCTCAGAAAACTCAATATTGTTAAGATTGTCATATTTCCCAAATTGATCTACAGATTTAATGTAATCCCTATCAAAACCTCAACTGGTATTTTTCCTTTTTTTAGAAATTGATAACTTATTCTAAATATTTTTATGGAAATAAAGAGATTTATAATAGCCAAATCAATCTTGTAATGAAGAATAAAGTTGCAGAACATACTTTTTCTGATTGATTGCAAAACTTAAAATCTACCAAGCCACAGCAATTAAGACTTTGTGAGACTGGTATAAGGATAGGCAAATATGTAGATTAATGAAATAGAAAGGAAAACAAAGAAAATAATAGTTCTACTATCATTTTGCTTTTGATAAGTATGTCAAATACAGAAGTGTATTAGAGTGTGGAATTAAATTAATTTAAATAGAGAGCAACAAATAATAGACTTTTCAACAAATGTATTCACATAACTGGATACACAAATAAAAATGAGAATAAAATTAGACCTCTCCTCATCATATGCAAAAATTAAATCAAAATGCATCAAAAATATAAATTTGAAGATCAAAAATATAAAATGCATAAAAGAAAATCTATGGGAAATATGAATGGCTTTGGATTTGGCACTGTAATTTTTAATGTACAGAAACCACAGGAAAAAATAGATAATTTGAACTTCCTCTTTAAAAACTTTTATGTGCATAAAAGAATGATAGCAGGAAGTGAAAAGACAACACACAAAATGGGAGAAAATATTTTCAACTCTATATCAAGAATAAGGAAAGAACTCTTTAAGCCAACTTAAAAATGCAAAAGAATTTGAACATAACTTTTTCTGAAGAAGATAAACAAAGGACCAATAAGCACAAGAAATGATGTTAAACATTAGTAATCATTGGAAAAATGCAAAGCAAAACTACAGTGAGATTACACTTCACATTAATTGAATAATAAAAGATGGACAATAACAACCATTGGCATGGTGTACAGAAATTATAACCACTAATCACTGCTTGTGGGAATGGAAAATGGTAGTTACTTTGCAAAACAGTTTCATACATCCTGAGAATGTTAAACATAGACTTACTGTGTGATCCACTAATTTTGCTCCTAGGTAGATGCCCAATATAATTGAAAAAAAAATTCTTCCAAACAAACCTCATCCAAGAATGTGCATAGAAGCATTATTCATAATATCTAAAAAGTGGAAGTAATCTATCAACTGATGAATGGATAAATAAGATGTATTATATTCATCTCATGCAGTATTAGTTAGCAATAAATAGGAATAAAGTACTATTACATGTTACAACATGAATGAACCTTATAAATATTTTAAGTGAAAGAAGTCAGTAATAAAAGACTAAATGTTTTATGATTATAAATATACAAATGTCCTATCCAAAACAGAAAGAAACAGAAAATCCCATAAAGGCAGGAGGTTGTATTAGTGGATACTGGGGAGGAGGATCATATGGATAATTTTTGGAATAATTGCTAATAGATGAAATAAAGTTTGTTTTTGGAGGGGGATAGGGAGAAAAGTATTCTAATTTGATATTGTTGTTACTAAGGCAGGGCAGAGGACCTTGGAACAGGAGAGATTAAAACGGTCATCTGCATTGTCTTCTGTGAGTTGGGGGGAGGTGAGCAGGGAGGTGAGAGACTGGTGTGTGCCAGGAGATCAGGGCCCACCAGCCCACAAGATAACAATTCAAATTAAGGATTGAAATTGGTCAAAAGATATTGGTTTCTCAAAACTTAATTCTAACCAATCACAAAAGAGCAGATGGAGAACGTCAGTAAGGTTTAAAAGCCCACCTCCACCTCCCAAGAGCTTTGATGGTTACTCTCTTTCAGGGACATCCCCCATGTGTGGGGGGAGCCATTTTTGTCTTCTACCTTTCCCTGACTTAACATAAACTTTCATATTTCTATACTCTTTACTATTCCTTGGACTTCATTCATTGAAATCCACTGGACAAGAACTCTATAAGAGGAGACACCCACATTTCATTATGGTTGAACAACCATGTGCGTATATACTAAGAGCATTCGATTGAACATTTTAAAATTGAATTGTATGGCATATTAGTTATATCTTAGCAAGAGTGCTAAATATTAATTTTAAAATATTAAGCATCTGCCATTGAAGATAAACATGTCAAAATGAGAATGGTTCAATATAATCAATAAAGTTTTATGTGACTAGCATCTTCCCTTGTGAGATTGTGCCATATCAAGGACTGACTGAGATTTTCTTCTTTTTGCTGGGACAAGATCAGCCTTGTTGAATAGAAATTACTCTTGTTGAATTCACACATAACCTCCTCCCTCTTGTGGTCGCCAACTTTTAATGAGACTATCAAACAAGTGCAACTAGGGAAAACATTTAGTGGCACCCAGGGAACAGGTAGTTTTGATTGTCTGATTATTGATAGTATGCTTTTTCTGTGATTAGCTTTTTATGTGCACTATTTTGTAAAACAAGCATCTTCACATGTTTGACAAACTGAGTGGTATATTAGTTGGCTTTTCACCATTGGTAAAAAAAAAATCTAGGAGGGAAAAACAACCTAGGAGAAAAGATTTAATTTTGCTCATGGTTATGGAGTTTTAGTTCACGTTCAGTTGGCTACAAGGCAGAAACATCATGGTGGTAGAGTTCTTCCTAAAGCATACCTATTTGCTGTAGGCACTTCACCCACCATCAAATTTGCAGGATCATATGCCTCAACTGTCAGAGAACTTTCACACACAGATTGAATCTGTTGCAAAGCATTCTTTCCCACCAACCTCCCAAGAGAAGAAATGTATATTACTTGGTAAATGAATTTGTAGAACATGCCAGAAAGTAGCAATGCCTGCTACCAAAGCCACAGTAAAGAAGGTATTGGAGAAGCAGAAGTAAGTGATTTTGAGATGCCACTTCCCTTTTCTTCTTCCATTCAAGGTTTCTATTTTCTAAGTCCCCTTTACTTTTATCAAAAGGCACAACTTCTTACAATTTATTATTTTTTTATGCACAGACCAAAAAATCCACCAAAATTCACTCTCTCTCTTTCTCTCTCTCTCTACCCTACTTGTATACATGCAATCTACATGTAAAGGCATATTTTGTTTTATTGTGCTTTTGCATTAAGTACTTCATAGACTTTAAGAAAACAAATGGAAGGTTTGTGGCAATCTGTAGTGAGTAATAGTAAGTCTGTCAGTACCATATTCTCAAGAACATGTGCTCACTTTATGTCTCTGAGTCATATTTGGGTAATTCTATCAATATTTAAAGTGTGTTTATTATTATTGTATCTACTGGTGATCTGTAATCAGTGATGTTTGATGTTACTATTGCAATTGTTTTTGACTACCACAAACTATGCCAAAATAAGATGGCCAACTCACTGTTTGTATTCTGACTGTTCACTATGGGCAGTTCTCCCATCTCTCCTCATAGGTCTCCTGATATATGATACATGAAATATTGAAATTAGGCTAATGATAACCTAAAATGACCTCTTCTCTAAGTATTGAAGTGAAAAGTTTCATACATCCCTCACTTTAAATCAAAAGCTGGAAATGATTCAGCTTTGTGAGGAAGGCGTGCTGAAATATAAGATAGCCCCAAAGCTAGGCCTCTTGTACAGTTAACCAAGTGGCGAATGCAACTGGAAGAAAATTAAAGTGCTACACCAATGATCATATGAATGATAAAGAAGTAAAACAGCCTTATTGCTGATAAGGAGAAAGTTGTAGTGATCCAGACAGAAGATCAAACCAGACACAACATTCCCTAAAGCCCAAGTGTAAACCAGAACAACTCTCTCTCTTCAGTTTTTTGAAGGTGGAGAGAAGTGGAGAAGCTGAAGAAGTAGAGTTTGAAGTGATCAGACATTGGTTCATGAGGTTTAAGAAAAAAAAATCCATCTCCATAATATAAAATACAAGATAAAGCCTTAAGTGCTGATGTAGAAGCTGCAGCAAGCTATCTGAAAGTTCCAGGAAAGATCAGTGATGAAGGTGGCTATACAAAACAACAGCTTTTCAATGTAGATAAAATAGCATTAAATGGGAAATAGATGCCATCTAGGACCTTATTGCTAGAAAGTAGCCATCAATTCCCATATTCAAAGGTTTGAAGAAAAGTTCTGTCTTGTTCAGGGCTAATGCAGCTGGTGAGTTCAAATTGGAGCCAATGTTCATTTACCATTCTGAAAACCACAGATCTATTGATAATTATACTAAATTTATTCTGTCTGTGCTCTATAAATAGAATAACAAAGTCAGGATGACAGCACACGTATTGACAGTATGCTATGCTGACTAATTTACCATCACTGTGGAGACTTACTGCTCAGAGGAAAAATTTTTTCTTTCAAAATATTCCTGCTCATTGATGACATGTCTGGTCAACAGAGAACTCTGACTGAGATTTATAATAATGAATCTTGTTTTCATGCCTTCTAACATAATATCCATTCTGAAGCTCATGGATCAAGAAATGATTTCAATTATCACATTTTGTTATTTAAAAATACCTTTTCTCTAGTTCCATCCATTTTTCTGCAAATGACATAATTTTGTTCTTCTTGATGGCTTAGTAAAATTCTATTATATATATATAATATATATAAAATATTATCTATTATATATCTATTATATATCTATTATCTATTATATATATAATATATATAAAATATATAATATATAATATATATATATTATTTTCTTTATCCTTTCATCTGTCGATGGATACCTAAGTTTGTTCCTAATTTGGCTATTATGAATTGTCCTATAATATACATGAATATGCTAGAGAATATTATACTAAGTAAGATCTGCCAATATCAGAAAATCAAGGGTCATATGTTTCTCTCATAAGTAGAAGCTAGAGAAAAAATAGGAATCAAAAGGGACTTTAGGTTAATGAACAGAGAGACCAGTAGAATAGTGGAAGGGAATTGGGGGAGGGAGGTTGGAGGGCAAAATGGAGAATTGAGGAAGGAAGCAGTTCAAATAATGTTATGTCCATATGTGAAGGTATCACTACCAGTCTCACTAACATGTATGGTGAGGGGCTGGGAGTGGAGTGGGATCCAGAGCAAAATACACCAAGTGCTGTGTGCAAGAGAAGTAGAATTCACAGTAGAGCCTAAGTTGTGACTGAATTGATTCAATTGCCTGATAAATTTATTAAGATGAGGAGTACCTCCTTCTAGACGAGGAAATAAAATGGTTTTCTGAGATAAAATCTGCTCCTGGTAAAACTGCTGTGAACATTGTGAAATTACAACTAAGTATTTATAATATTTCATGAACTTAGTTGATAAAGTAGTGAATACATTTGAAAGGATTAGCTCCAATTTGAAAGAAGTTATACAGTGAGTAAAATTCTATAAATCAGCATAATGTACTACACAGAAATCCGTCAAGAAAAAGTCAAAGTGGCAAACTTTATTCTTGCCTTATTTTAACAAATTCATGGCCAACCCAAACTTCAATAACTTCAATAACCACCTTGGTCAGTCAGTACCCATTAACATTGAGGCAAGACCCACCAGCAGCAAAAAAACATGCTTGTTAAAGGCTCAGAGGATCATTAGAAGGTGCATTATAGTCTCACAGAAAAGGATATCAAAGGAATTGAAATAGGAAAAGAACTGTAATTATCTCTATTTGCAGAGGACATGATTCTATATTTAGAAGTCCCAAAAAACTCAACAAAAACTCAACGAAAAGACTTCTAGAGCTGATAACAAATTCATCAAAGCAGCAGAATACAAATCAATCTAAAAAAAGCAGTAGATTTTATACATGCCAACCAATGAAAACAATTCCATTCACAATAACATCAGAAATAATAAGTACCTAGGAATAAATCTAATGAAGGAGGTAAAAGACTTCTACAATGAAAATTATAAAACACTAAAGAAATACATTGAAGATCTTATAAGATAGAAAGATCTCCCTTGCTCTTGGATAGGCAGAATAAATATTATCAAATTGGCCATTCTACCAAAAGTGATCTACAGAGTTAATGCAATCCCTATGAAAATATCAAGGCCATTGTTCACAGACCTAGAAAAATCAATTCTAAATTTCATATGGAGAAGCAAAAGACCCAGAATTGCTAAAACAATTCTCAGCAATAAGAAGCATGCAGGAGGCATAACAATTCCTGACTTCAAATTATACTACAGAAGCTGGGCGTGGTGGTGCACACTTGCAATCCCATTATTTGGGAGGCTGAGACAGGAGGATCATAGGTTCTTGGCCAGCCTCAGCAACTTATGCCCTCCACAACTTAGTGAGACCCTGCCTCAAATAAAATAGGGCTGAGAGTATATCTCAGAGGTAGAAAAGAATGGCCCTAAATTCAATCCCCAGTACCACACACACAAAAATATTATACTACAGAGCTATAGTAATACAAAAACACCATGGTATCGGCACAAAAACAGACACATAGACCAGTGGAACAGAACAGAAGTTATAGAAACAAATCCATACACTTATAGCCAATTGACTTTTGATAAAGGTGCCAAACAGAAGCGCTGGAGAAAAGACAGCCTTTTTAACAAATGGTGTTGGGAAAACTGGTTATCCATATATAGAAAAATGAAACTAAATCCCTTTCTCTCAACCTGCACAAGAGTCAACTTGGAATGGATCAAACACCTGGAAATTAGACCAGATGTTTTCAGCAATAAGACATTTTTAAGTTAATATATATGCTATTTTAGACATAATGATATCACATACTTAATAGAGTATAATATAAACACAACTTTCATATTCACTGAGAAACAAAAAAGGGCAATTGTTTTATTGCAATTGCAATTATCTGGAATTGGTCAACAATACCTCTAAGTAATATCTTTATATAAAATCAAGTAATCACTATCCTTCCTATTATCCCTTCAAAACCGTAATTGACAATAGCCCCTACTTTTATTTACTCCAGGAATATTTACTCTCTCTTGTGTTTTTCCTTAACACTCCCCTCACCTTGTAAATTTTGATTGAAAGCAACAGAGTTCAGTGTATTATCTCTTCATAGGATTCTGAAATCAGAATTTTATCATTGAATTTTACTATCTCCAATATTACAAAAAAAATTTATTTTGTCAAGTTTTTCCTTGCTTTGATGTTCTATTTTAGAGGATATTTAACTGATTGCTTGAGGAAATAGATAAGAGTAATTTAGAATACTATTTTTCTGCCAGGCATGGTGGCACACGCTTGTAATCCCAGTACTTAGGAGGTGGAGACCTGAGGTTCCGGGTTTGCGGCCAGCCTTAGCTACTCAGTGAGGCCCTCTGCAACTTCGTGAGACCTGGTTTCAAAATAAAGTACAAAAAATAGGGCCAGGGGTGTATCTCAGAGGTAGAACGCCCCTGGGTTCAGTCCCCAGTACCGCAAAAAAAAAAAAGTATACTATTAATCTTTTCTTTCTTATTCTTGTAGGTGATTTGAATTTCAAATATATTTTTCTTGTGTTATATTTGACTTTTCAGGTCAAATATTTTACTTTTCTCTAAATTATTCTGTTATTTTTTACACTATTTGTTCAAGATTATTATTCATCAATGCTTATTCATCAAGAATTATATTTCTACTTTGTATATCCATATTAATTGTCATTCATAATTCTGACTACTTTGTCTTTTTCTATTAAGTGTGAAGAAACATGTTCTGTTTGACCTTCGATTACTTCCTCTGTTCTCACATTTGATTTCTGTTAACATTTAACATACAATTCAATCCTGTTATTAAAAATCTAGAAAATTTGCTGGTTTTTGTTGTTGTTCTTGTTATTCGCATTTTTCCTTTGGATTTTCTTTTCTCTTTTCAATGTGTCATACATTAAAATGAATTCTTTTTTCTGTGGTGCTGGGGATTGAACCCAGGGGCATTATATCTCTGAGCTATCCCTCAAGCCCTGCTCTATTTTTTACTTGGAAACAGGCTCTTGCTAAATTTCTGAGGGTCTCACTAAGTTGCTGAGTCTGGCTTCAAACTTTTTATACTCTTGCCTCAGCCTCTCAAGTACTGGGATTACAGGTGTGTGCCACCATGACCAGCTGAATTCTTATTTTTAGGGGCTCTGTGGACTATTATTTTAAATAATAAATAACTTCATACACATTTATTTGGTTTTTGATAGAAAACTAAAAGACTTTGTTTAAAACTCTTGTGTGTGTGTGTGTGTGTGTGTGTGTGTGTGTGTGTGTGTGGTACTGGGAATTAAACCCAGGGACATTATACCTCTGAGATAGACCTCTGTTCCCTATTTTTTTAAATTTTGAAACAGGGTCACACTAAATTGCTGAGACTGGCCGCAAACCTCTAATCCTTCTGTCTCAGCCTCCCAATTACTGGGATTACAGGCATGTACCACCATGCTCAGCTCTTTAAAACTATTTTTTTAAGTACTGGGGATTGAACCCAGGGGCATTCTACCTCTGTGCTACACCCTCAGCCCTATTTTGTTATTCTTTTTTTTTTTTATTGGTGCATTGTAGTCTCACATCACAATGAGTATCAGTTTGGTGTTAACATACATGCACACAGCTCTTGGTGTCCCTCCACCCC
>PVJS01037976.1:0-19633 GCA_004027185.1 Glis glis
GGTTCAATCCCCAGTACACACACACACACACACACACACACACACACACACACACACACACCAGAAGTAGGTGGGGAACTCAATCCTGTTCAAGCAGGGAAGGCCCCCTTTCCATAATCCTTCTCTTCCAAACTATACCAAAGCCTTGTTTTTCCAAACCAAGAGGGCCATTAACCTGTCTCTTAAACAAAATAGCCATCACCCTCTTCTTTCTCTGACCTTTTAGTACACCAAGAACCACTAGAAGCTTTGAAAATATAGATTTCCTTTAAGAGCTTTATATGATCCCTTGCCAGCTCTCAAGAGAACTCAAAACCTAAGAACCTGGTACTTGAAAAATCTGTAGAACCTATAGTCCTCTCCCCTTTCTAGAGCAAACCATAGGTCACACCTTTTCTGTCTCTTCTCACTCTACAGAGGGTAAACTGCATAAGTTATCCAACTAGAACTTGTGCTTCAAGATCTTTGCTCAGTGTACTGATATAACTCTGTGACAGAACAGAGTTGAAAAGTGATGCTAGAGGGAAGAGGGATAGAAAAGAAATATCTATGGAATAGTTGTCATATGTGTGTTTGACTAGAACCTGGACCTTAAACAAACAAGTGGGGGTTTAATCTCATCACACCTTGGAGTTTTATTAAAGGATAAATTGGGTGGCCTCAGGACCATTGAGGTGGCCTCTGTTTGGAAACTTCCCTGCAACTTGTTGTAAAACCAGGTGATAGGAGAGAGTTGAGGGTCTGAAGTTAGAGGACAAAAAAAAAAAAAGAGGAGGGAGGAGGAAAGAAGAGATGCTTAAAAGAGGTGTTTGGAAAGATTGTAATTTTAGAAGCTCACTCTGGTCCTGCACAGGGAAAAGTAGAATTTCAAAAGATAAAACAAGATCCACACTGCATAAGGGTAGCCAAGGGAACTACCACTAATGGAAGTCCTCCAAACTTGAAGTGATGTTTCTTTAATTCTGCCCGGTGCCCTTATCTGTAGCTATAGCTAGAATGGTCCAGATGCTTCATCATCACCACGACCCATGCTGAGGCGGGACATAGGAAGGAGCCAACCATTCCAGGCCTTCTACTTGGGCTGAGGTTTGCTTGTGGTGGGGTTTGCCTGGACTTATGGCCAGATGGCCCAGCCAGGAGTCACCACAGTATTTTTTCCACCTCAAGGATAAAAGTAGAGTGTTTGCTCCCCAGCTTATCTCATTCACCTGTGAGAACTGAGAACCTTCTGAGCCCTATGCTCCCTGAGAGATACATTAAGAAACAAATATGGTATATGTCTTTTGAGAGATCCAAGTAAAACACTCCATGGAAGCCATATTTCCAAGCCACCTCTCTCAGATGAACAACCTCGGTCTCCTCCTAGCACCTTTGTAGTTGGCTCACAGGATGATCCCACACTCACCTGAACCTTTAATTTGCTCAAAGTCCTCATCTATGGGAGTACAAGACCCAGTGACTAGCCTGGTTTTGAGGTTGACAAATATGTCAGTGAATTTTTTGTTGTGCTTTTGTGTTTTTCCCACTATGTGTAGTACTGAGGATTTAACCCGGAAGCATTCTACCTCTGAACTATACCCCCAGCCCTATTTTATTTTTTAATTTGAAATAGGGTCTCTCTGACTTGCAGGGGGATTTGCTAATTTGCTGAGGTTGGCCTCAAATCTGTGATCCTCCTGTCTCCGCTTTCCAAGTACTGGAATTACAGATATACACCACCACACTGGGCTGTATTTTTTTTCAAAGTAATAAATGCATGTAGTTTAAAGTCAAGTAACACTATAAAAGATATAACAAAAACAGCATTCCCCTAATACATGCCTCTGTCCTCCCACCCCCCACCCCCAAATTCTCCTCAGAGGCCTATTTTTAACACTTTTCACTATCTTTTTTACCCCCTGGCATTTACTTCCATATTTCTAACACAATGCTACATTGCTATTTCTTGGTTTATCCATTTTAGAGATTATTAATTGACTTCTGTGCCAGTCAGACTCCACAAATCCATGCCAGATAATTCAATAGAGGGAAATTTACTGTAGGGTATTAGAGAGACCAAACAGAGATCAGTCACTCCAGTTTCTGCCTCCACCAGGGCTGGAGGAACCAGAGGGACAAGGTGTTCTCAGATCCTCCAGGAGGAGGGGGACCACTGCAAAGCCACCTGGTAGATTATGTAAATATTACTCACTGTTGAGTCAGTGCTGCAATTATACTTTCTTTCTCATACAAATTTTTTCCTGAAATAATTGCACTTTTTGTGATCTGGTGTATGTGTGTGTGTGTGTGTGTGTGTGTGTGTACCTATATAATCAGCATCAAGAGCTCCCAACACTCAACGATCCACACTCTCCTCTACTTGGTTCAGCACACAGACAAGCATCAGTTCCACGCATTTTCTCCAGGCATTGCTCCAGCCCGCACACATTGCTCTCTGGGTCTGGAGCTCAGTCAGCATCCACAGGACCTCCTACCACTGTCCTACACACAGGCCTTCACATCTTCTTTCTTGGGTTTACTCCCTTATTGTGCTGAAGCATATCCTTTTGTCTTTTGGCAGACATTATTGTGGAGGGTTGATATTTGTACTTTATTCTGCTCTGTTTCCTTTGAGCATCCCCCCAGTTTTTCCCCATTTTTAAATTTTGTTTCCCTATCTTCCATATTGAATGCTTTCCTCAATCAAATTTTTTCTTATCTTTGACTGTTTACACATATTTAGAAGTTGGGGAAAAGTGATGGGAGAATAAAGGTTACCAAAAGTAATGGCTACCAAAAATGATCTCCAATAAGCTCTTATCAGACCAACCCTCCCCCCGAAGACTACCGTAACCCTAAACAAACAAATGAAAATTAAACAACTTCCGAAGGCACTGAAGAGTGACCAAAGGTATCTGCAGACAAGTTGACATTTGGAGTCACTGAGTCATTTCTCCTTCTTTTGCAGCATCTAGCCTGAAAACTAGTCCCATTCTGCACCAGGCAGAAGGTTAACATTCTAACAGACACCTACAGGCTCACTCGCTTGAATATTCAGAATACTGGGTAACAGCGATATTATGAAATACTTTATCCAGAAATGACAGCGTCAGAGAGAGAAAGCCCTGTTCTGTGAGTAGACTCCCGCCTGATCCCTGGCTGTCCCCGGTGCCATGCATGAGCAGGGCAGACTCTAAGCAGTTCAGTAAGGCTAAGAAACTGAGACAGGGTTTCAGCCACTGCCCACCACAGGAGACATGGAGTCTGCAGTTTGAGTTCAGTTCAGACAAGTTAACTCCCTGATAATTTTTAAATAAATAAATAAAAATGAGAAATTCCAAATGTCTGGGCACGGCTTATCAACTTCTATGGTGTAAGGGGAACTTTAGACATCAGGAGCTGCAAGCATTTCCTCTTCAGTCTCCCTGGAGGAGAAGCCACCTCATCTCTATGGGTCACGCCCTGGCTGTGGGCTTTTGGGGGGCAGAGCCGAGGAGGGTAGGTGGAGGCCACTGTGCCCAGAATCCCCATATTCAGCGTGTATGTCACCTCCGCCATCTCTGGTGTATGATGTCTTCATGTCCTGATCCTAGCCTCTCCAGGTTCAATTTCTAAATGGGAGGAATACAGTTATGAACTCTGCAGGGGTCAGGGAAGGACCTGGGGCTCTAACTGAACCTAGACAGACTTCAAACCAAGCCTGGCCTGAGCCCAGGTGTCGGGCCCATCTTCTGGGCCTCAGGGGCCATCGGCTTGCTTCTCATGGCTGCCCTTCTCTGTGGGCACCAAGGTCATAGCTGAACCCCCTCTGGTGAGTCAGTAGCTATTCCTTCATCTACTTTTCATCCTACAAAAATATTTTGACCTCTTTCCCAATTTCCCACATGTCTTATCTCCTTGTGGCTTTTATCCCTCGGCAGTCATTTCCATGAGGTTTTAGGAGGAAGAAGAGAGTACTACCTGGGTTTAACTTTCATTTTTGACTAGAAATACAGTCATGCATCACTTAATGATGGGTACACAGTCTGAGAAATGCATCATTAGCCAATTTCATTATCATACTAATATCATAGAATGTATTTACACAAACCAAGAACTCTACCACATTGCTAAACAATATAAGCTTATGTGTCCCCATCACATACACAGTCTGTCAATGACGAAAACATGAGGCATGCAGCTGTAGCTATGATTTTGGAATGTGCCTGGCACCTCAGCACAGTCCAGCAATAGCACCAGGCTGCCTAGGAGGGGACACAGCAAGAGACCAGCGCTAACGAGAAAGCAGCTCAGCTAACCACTGCCCTAGAAAGGCAGGCATGGATGAGGATTGCTTTACAGAGCTACCTTCAGGTGCCCAGAGCTGTCCTTCACGTCTGTTTTAAGAAGGTAAGCTGCTTTAGAGGCAAAGGCAAAGAAAACCCAACCTGATTCCCTGGCAGGCCATGGACTGATAAAAACCAAGAGTTCCCTACTGTTCTGGCTGAACCTGCACTCCTTTGCTGGCACTCTGGGATTTACTCTGGGGCCTCTCTCGATGACAGCTGCCCCAGTGTTCTAGGCAGAGCATCTGGCTGCCTCCAGACTCCTTTTGAGTTAGGACAAAACAGTGTTTTTCACAGAACACAAGGAACAACCTTGGACCCAAGTTTCTCTCCCAATCAAACGGCTAGTGGAGAAAGCCAGGCAGCCCCCTCCCATCTGTACCCTGGGCTTTGTCACATATCCAGGACATAAACGGAGCCAAGCCTGCCTCACAGGTATATAAAGATGCAGATATTTCCCAGGTGCTCAGTAAAAAAAAATTAATACAAAAATGAATGAGAAGAGGTTAAGTACCCAATCAAGTGCATATAGCTAGTAAATGAGGAAGGGAAATCTGAAGCCAGGGCTGTCTGATTCCCAAGATGAGATCTAAATCTGAATCTCGCTGTGCAGGCAGGGGCCAAGCCCGGGAGAAAGATCCCCTCACTGGAGCTGCTTAAGACCTACTGGATCATCCCACACCTGGCCGATCCCAGCTCGAGTCCACCTGGCTGAGCCACCTCTCCACCTCCTTAGGTAGCCAATTGTGTGGAGTTTTTCTACAACTTGAGCAGACCAGCCGCAGCGAATCGATAGCATTGGATCAAAAGCTGCCACCTTCCATCTGAGGGAAGGCTGCATCTCAGCAGTAAAATAAATCAATTCCCTCTGTAGTTACTTTAGATAGTCCTCTGGGGACAATACAGCATCATCTCCTGACCAGATTAAGGAGCTTCCCCAGCAGGAGGCAGGAAGGCCATCCGCCCAGGGGCCTCAGGCAGACTGGCTGGGCACTTTCTGAAAGAAATACACAATTACACTAGAGGGTGGACAGACACTGCAGGCGCTCCAGCCTCTGTCCCCACAGCTCTGCGGTGTGTCTTCCTGTGCTGGTCAACAACCCACTGGCCTGCCTTCCCCTCCAGGGACCTCTCTCATCACGTCCTCATTTAGGAGCCAGAGAGAATCTTTCTTTCCCTCAGCAACCCCATCTCTAGTTTCCCTGACAATAAACAGATAACCAGTTAGCTCAGCGCAGCAACTCTAGAAAGCTTCTGAAGTGGAAGGGGGAACTATCAGATTCAACCGGTAGCATCCTTGTCAAGGGACAGGCTCTAAAGGGGCTTCCTTCCAGCATTAAGAAAGATTCATCTAGCCGGGGGTGGTAGTGCACACCTGCAATCCCAGTACTTGGGAGGCTGAGACAGGAGGATCCCAGGTGTGAGGACAGCCTAAGCAACATAGCAAGACTCTCAGAAACCTAGCAAGACCCTGTTTCAAAGAACAAAAAATAAAATAGGCGTTGAGGGTATAATTTGGAGGTAGAACATCCCTGGGTTCAATCCCCAGTACCACGCACACACACACAAAGAAAGATTCATCTACTTCTCTTCCCTTTTTTCTTCCCACCCTTTCCACTAACAGGCTGTGCCTATGTGCTCCAAGGGAAAAATTCTTTTTATTATTAGCCCCTTGTGGCAAGGGGATTGTCCCTCAACCATTCCTGGTGTCTGAAAAACCTGAACCTATTTCAAAAAGAACTTCAATTTCAAGGATCAAAGGGATTATGTATTACAGATGTAAAATAGGATTTATCAGAGAAACTTACAAGCACAGAAGCAGTTGAGCACATGTAACCTGTGGCCCTCGCATCATCCTGTAGCTCAGGCCAACAGAGATGGGCCACAGGCTCCATAACAAGATTCCCATTGATGGAGGCCATGCTTGGAGCTCTCAACACATTGACAGGGAGCAGCCTGGGACTATAGAGTAACAGGAGCTTCCTGGGGTCCAATGCCTTGTTAGAGATGGAGCCTCAAATCCCCATGGCCAGCTTCGCCATTGAACTGACTCAGTACTGTGACCCAGTGCTCTGAAGTTGCCAGAAGCAGAAGAAAATGAGTTCTTGGATCATCCATGTATGTCTTTCACACCAAAGGAAAAACAAGACTTCAGGGGTATGTCACTCCTTGGACTAGACACTGGGATTCAGTCACTACCAAGACTACAAATAAAGAACTACTCAAAAAATGAAATTGTTATTTCTCTTCCAAAATCAAGATGTAGCAGAGTCTACCTGAAGGAGAGAAGTCTGCAGCTTCCCTCACTCTCCATCCCTTTCTTGTTTTCAGCATCATCTCCCATCTGCATCCCATCCCATCACCTCCCTGGAATAAACCTGATAATCATGAACACAATTAACTATGGTATCTAACTTTCACGTAGCAAAGGACACCTTTGCGTGCATTCTCACTTTATATGCACGATAGTTGTTTGATGCACACACACACCTAGCAGGCACCAGACATTGCACTAAGTAGAAGGGAGTCAGTAACATAACAGTATTTAAATGTTACCCAGATGTCCACTTACTGCACGTCCCAAATTCTCCAACTTTCCCAAATTATCCTTCCCTTCAATTTGAAAAATAAGGTGGATGGAGCTTCTCTACCTTCACTAAACTTCAAGGTTTCTAAGTGTTTCCGAAAGGGCTCATGTTCTCATGGTCCTGTCTTTATCAGGTTTTCCCTCCCCACTAAACACTCAAATAATCCCCCTGGCAGTATCCTGCAGAAGCTACTTTCCAGGGCAGTGTCTCTTCATCACTCTCTCCCCTGCCCCCTCAAGATTTGGGGAAATCATTTCCCATTAGAATAAACTTCAAGGGATTATTCACATTTTTATTTAGGGCAAAGTTTCCCCTCATTGAATACAGCCTGATACAAATAGGCCACAGGGAATCGCTGGGATGTGGAGATTTTCATTACAGTGGCATTGGCTATATGGGATTGCACCCATGTTTGAAATTTTCTATTGGCTTCAAATTGAATTCCTTTTCTCCAACCTTCCAGAAAGTGAGATGCAATTGCCCCCAAACATCATCACAATTTTTTAATAATATGGAGCTATCCACCTCCTCCCCCAAAAGAAATTACCTCCCTCAGGGTTCCAGGAAAGTCTAGCAAAGACAAAAATGTACCTGGCATACACAACATTAGGAAAATTTACTGACCTCATGATGCACATTAGCATCTCAGAAGTAGCCAATACAATGTCTCAAAACTTATCTCAAAGTAGTACATTTTGTACCCAAACAAATATAGATCAGGTTCTACTCCATATTATATTTTTCACAATACCCATCCACTTCAGCATTTCTCTAACTTCCAACACAATATTCTATAAAACTCAGTATCTGTGTTATTAAAAATAAGATAGAAGAATAATTCTTCGGAGGCAGTTTGCGCCTGATTCAAAAATGCTTGTCTTCAGGCATAGTGTCTGATGTTATTTGAGAGGTTCTTGGCCTCTTATGAGAATCTATTGCCCATGGAAAAGCCCTCGGATGCTCACAAGCGTTCCAAATATCTTGGATATCAAGGCTATTGCTATATACCCTCCGCACTCCCCCCACAACACAGTCAAGCAAATGCTAAGCTCACATAAACCCTAAGTATAAACTTCAGAGAGCCTCCCACACGCCATTCACAAAACGAGTCTATAAAATGCCCTCAGTAACCTCAAAGGTAATGCAGAAGGTCACTGGGACAGGGAAATGAACCGCAACAGGCAAAGAAATGAAAGGAGAGATAATTACAGGCCAACGCATGTGTGATCTATCTACTCACTGCTGGACATGCCCCTTATGCTTGGTACTTAGTGTCATTTAGCTCAATTAAGGTTGAGCAGCTCACCTTTTAAGACTCCCCCACCCGTGTCACCTATCTGTGAGACAAGGTTCAGTCACATTAAGAAGCTGGTTATAAGCGTCCGGGTTGTGCTGGCTGACAGCATGAGGGCGATGCTGATGCACGGGCTGCGTGCGTGGGGTGCCTTCAAATCCACTTCAATTGGGCAGCTGCTTATCAAGACTTTTCCCCAGAAACCGATTTAGCCTAATGATTGTGAGTAGCAATGACTTCTGCTTAATTAGTACAGTAATCAGTGCAAATTCCCCCTAAATAGTAGAGACCCATTTGGCAGGTGCCAAGTGATGCTTAACCAGGTGCTAAATAGGTGTGAAAGCTTCAGTTCTGGTCTTTCCCAGCTAGTTGCCAAATACATAAAGATG
Source organism: Glis glis (assembly GCA_004027185.1). Taxonomy (NCBI): domain Eukaryota; kingdom Metazoa; phylum Chordata; class Mammalia; order Rodentia; family Gliridae; genus Glis; species Glis glis. The sequence continues at coordinate 8,576 of PVJS01037976.1, forward strand.
AAATGGGGTCCTAAGTACACCTGGATGGATGAGCTATTTAAAATCTCCCTCTAATTGCTGGCAAGAGCCACCATCATCACCCCGGCACCGTGCCCCAGTGAGTCCTGTGAAGATGGACAGCACCAGCAGCAGAGCTGGAAGGAATGGAGCAAAAACAAAATCAGTAAACATTTGGTGTCTCATCTCCTGATTCCCAGTTCTTCCATTTTCCAAGCCCCCACTTAGTATTCCTTTCCTCCTTTCCTGATCATATGTCATAATTTCTGCTTCCATTTAAAATTAGAACTGGATGTTGTTGTTGTTTAATGTGCTAAATAAGCCCAGGGCTGCCGTCCCAGCTTGTGCACTGCCCTGTAGTCTGTTCTGATGAGAAGTGAGAGTGTGGCCCTGGACCAAAAGAGGGAGTGAAGAGGAACATTAAGGAGAGAGGACCCTCCATGTATAGTCAAGAATGATGTGTAACTCACCCAAAGAATACTCTCTTTACTGTTAAGAAAAATAACTTTTACTGAGCACTGGCTATGGACCAGATAATGCCCATAAATTATACTATTTTATCCTTCCCAATGGCCAGTCCACGCCATGCTAAAGCAACCCATGCAGAGCATTTCACAGCTGAGCATTGGCCAATGATGGGCATGTGTCCTATGATGGTCCCAACAGATGGAAGTGTGTATATTCAGCTCCACAGAAAGAGATGTTTCTCTCTTATGGACTAGACAAGAGGAAGAAAGTATATTGCCCTAGTTGTTGTTAACGACCTTAGAAATGCAAAGAACCCGCCTGATAGCAAAGCTGGAAGTCAGAAGAGGACAGAGCAAAGAGAACTAAAGCTTGAGCCCCAGCCGTATTCTTCGTGGGGCCCACTTTAACTCTGGACTTCTCTCTATGTGAGAAAATAAATTTCCATGTTGTTTAAGTCAACTTGAGTTGACTTCGCTGTTATTTGCTGCTGAAAGTATCCCAATTAAAAATACGACACTCTTGGGAAGGAATTGCAATATACATGTTACAGCCCAAGGACCTGCAGCACAGTGGGGTTAAACAACTTGGCCAAGGAACTGTCAAGTTGGTTCAAACACAGGGCTTTCTGGGGGCTGCATTGTCCAAACTGTCTCCTGGGAATGAGAACAGCCTGAGCATACCCACACGAGTGGGCAAGCTTCATCTCTTAACAGTTCTTTTGGTTTTGTTTTGTGGTACTAGGAATTGAACCTAGGGGCATTCCACCTCTGAGCTACACCCCAGGCCTTGTTTTATTTTTTATTTTGAAACAGGGCCTCACTAGGTAGCTGAGGGTCTCACTAAGTTGCTGAGGCTGGTCTCAAATCTGTGATCTTCCTGTCTCAGCCTCCCAAGTACAGGGATTACAAATGTGCGCCACCATGCCCTGGTCAGTTTTTGTTTTTAAAGCGAGTGAATTGGAGACAAGTTTGGAGAATCAGATGGGTGGTCAGGCTGAGAAGGGACATCATGGTTAACTCTGGGAGACCTTTTCCTGCATGGCTGAGGGCAGTCCTGCAGGAAGAGGTCCAGATACTTTTGAGCAATGGCAGCATTGTCGTAGTAAGGACAAAGTCTCACAAGGTAACCACTTTGAAGGACCCTATTCCTTAAATGCACATATCCTAGTATGTTTAAGAAAACATAGAGTCTCCATTATCTTAGTCACATCTCATATGCGATCAAGTCCCAGGTGTGAATCTCTAAAAATATCTGACTTCTCCCTTTTTCTCTACTTCCACTCAAAGTCCTGATATTCTTATTCCCTTGTTATATCTTTGGAACCCATCCTTTCCTTTCCACTCACCTTGACTTTCTCCACAAACCCCTTTCTCATTTTTCTCCTGAAAACGCATGTCACCACTTCACTGCTTGGCTTAGTGCGATAGTTGCCCTAACTCCAGATTCCCTCTGATAGGACGTCCTCACCTTCCCACACTTACCTCCGTAGAGACTCAGAGGCCTGCAGGGGGCATGTGGAGGACATGTCGGCTTTGTAAGACAGACATGGGATGGAATCGTGGCTCTAACATTAATTTGTTGTGTAACTTTGCAGCATTTATTTAGTCCTATTGAGCCTCGGTTTTCTCATCTTTAAAATGGAAATAATAACAACCATCCTATTGGGTTGTTGTAAGGATTGTGGAGGGCAATGAATACTTACTGGTTTGAAGAGCAATTCAATGAGGAAGGACATTAAGTACCTACTGCAGGACCAGGTGAATATTTAATATTGGCATCGATCTCTATTACAGTTGTATCTGCCATATTTAATTACTATACAACATATGGTAGAAATCATCAGTGATCCTAGTTTGGCATTCAGGTTTCTCCTGGATTTCTAGGCTGTTTCTTCCCTTTCATCTAACACTTCATTCCAGTCACATTCTTCTCTTCGCTGTCTTCTAAATATCACTCATACATTCACAGCTCTCAATACTAGTTCTTTTTTGCTACCCCTGCCTGGAGCATTCTTCCCATGTCCCCTCCACATATCTAAAGATGGCCAGTATTTGGGAGGCTGAGATAGGAGGATCGCAGGTTTGAGGCCAGCCTCAGCAACTTGGCAAGACCCTGTTTCAAAATAAAAAATAAAATAGGGCTGGGGGTATAGCTCAGAGTTAGACTGTCCATGGGTTCAATCCCCAGTGCCAAGAAATAAATAAAGCTTCTTATTTAAGGTCTTTATCATCCTATCTCCTCTAGGTCATCTCTGACTGTACCAGACCATGGCACACTCTCTGTCCACTAAACTTTTTCTCCATACCAATCATCAACCAATTAGCCTAGGTGGGTCTTCCCAACTTGAATATAGACTACTTGAAGGCCTTGACCTCATTCTATACCTCTTTGACTCCCTCATGCTTTGCAAAGATCCCAACACATAGTAGGGACTCAATAAATTCAAACCATTTTGTTAGAATTGTTAGAATTCCGTTAGGCCACAGCATTTTTCTTTTATCATCTTACACTATTTAGTGTCTATTAAGCAAAACCCATTTGTTTGTTTTTCAGTACTGGGGATTGAACCCAGGGGCATTCTACCTCCAAGCTACACCCCCAGTCCTATTTGTATTTGTTTGTTTGTTTATTTGTTTATATGTATATTTATTTACTTATTTATTTATTTTGAAACAGGGTCTCTCTAAGTTGCTGAGGCTGGCCTTGAACCTGCAATCCTCCTGTCTCAGCCTCCCGAGTACTGGCCACCACATCCGGCATGCACCACCACACCCGGCTCTCAACCCTGTTTTGTGAGGTTCTGGGCATGGACAGACATTTCTATAGCTATAAATACAATTCTACCAGGAGTTCATTAAAGCAGACCATGGGAGAGGATGTTGTCTTGGCCTTTCCAGATTCCAACTTCACATGCCTAAAGATAGACAGATTGATTTTTTTAAATGTAATTTGGGGTCTGAGTCATTCACAGGTGACAGCCCTGAAAACTTTGATTGGATCAGTCGTGGCAGAGCCAGTTTTCTCTTTATTGATGATGAATCAATATGGAACAAAACTGCTGAGTTTCCACTCCAAGGAAAGGATCATGGGAAAAAATGAGTTAATAAAGTTGAAAATACTTTGTCAACTGCAAAATAGCAAGCAGCTAGCTCATGGATGAGTATTACAAATGTCATCACCGTTGTTGTTACCCTGATAATAATTAAATTACAGGGATTCTCTTAAAGACAGAGAATGATCTTATGCTTCTTAGACTCTCCCTTATCACATAAATTGGGTTTATTCAATGACAACTCATATTCTAGTACTTCTTTCTTTTATAGTTACCGACATGGGGGAAAAAACTTTGAAAAGTTTTGCTTATGAATAACATTTCTATAGAGAAAGAATATGAGAGCTTATGTATGAGTGAATAAATGTCTGTGCGTGTGATAAATGGCCCACATTTCTCTAGAAATATCTAGAAGGGAACCCCACCTCTGACAGTGTCATTAACAAGCTGTGTGCATTCATTGTCTCCATCCTTCAAGCTCCCCACCACGAGCCAGAACCTGTGATCTGGGACCAGCTGCTCCGCCAAGCATGGATTTTAATGAGGGACTCTGCGACGGCAAGCCATAGCTGCCACCACTTTTCACTTTACTAGGGGCTGCTGATTGGCACCAAGGAGGCTTGCCAAGGTCTTGGGGCTTGTGCAAGGGAGCAGTGAGCTGCATGTGGATAGACTTCTTACATGTTGTTGACAGCTAGTAAGAGCAAGCTACAAAAACAGGCAAGCTCCAAGCCACAGGAAGCTTACAAAATTAAACTCATCGCAACAGAAAATAAAAAATTAAACTTAATTTCATTCAGCTGCATGCCATTGCATTTCAGGCAGACAGGAGTGGGCTTGTCTTTTCGTGCAAAACTGTCTTCTCCCAAACCAAAATTTCTCCTGAATACCCACCCCTCCCCCCCCACAGATACACATCACCTAATATACCCAATATAAACCTGGTATAGCAGTACTTTACAGCTTTTATTATGGTTTATAATTATATATTTATAAATTAATTTATTAATAACTATCTTGCTTACTATCTTGCCTTCCATGATGATTCAAAGTATCATCAGTGATGGTACAAAGTAGATATTTTCTAAATATTATCTAAACAACCATCCTTATATGAGATGGAAGGGGATTCTACAGTAGAGAATGAAAAAGTAATCAGGTCCAGGATTTGAAACCAGAGGTTCTGGATTTCAGTCTCAAGTCTGCACCCGAGTAGTGGTGTGGTCCTGAGGAAATCATCTGAATCCTAGGCTCTCACTATCTGCATCTAGAAATGAGAATACTGAAAGTAATGTATGGTAAGTATATGTGGTTGTGAGAATTCAAGAAGATAATATTGTCTTGAGTCAGGTTCCCCAGAAGCAGGTCCCAAGATGAGGATTCATGGACAGGGATTGATTAATGAGTACTCCCAGAGTCAGGGGTGGTGGTGCATGCCTGTAATCCCAGTACTTGGGAGGCTGGGACAGGAGGATCGCAGATTTGAGACCAGCTTCAGCAATTCTGCAAGACCTCCAGCACCTAGCAAGACCCTGTTTCAAAATAAAAATAAAAAGGGCTGGGGTTGCAGCTAAGAAGTAGAATGCCCTTGGGTTCAATCCCCAGTACTACCAAAATAAAAAAAAAAAAAATAAGTGTTCCCAAGCTTAGCATGCACAAGGCCCTGGGTTCGATCCCGAGGACCACGAAAATACTCCCAGGAGAAACAGGTGAGGAAGTAGAGAAGGGAGAACAGGGAAGAAAAAGAAGCCAAGTGAAGGTGCCATTTCAGGTAAAGCCCCTTGGAGAGTTGCCTCTGTCTGATCCTATGGGGAAATTCTGGGGTATAAAGTATGCCTGTGTTTATCCCAACCCTGGCAGGGGGCTGGCCCCTCATACTCCACCCTGTCAGTCACTGGCAAAGGTTGTCCCCAGTGCCGTAAATTCCCAGGGGCTGACAAGTCTGTGTGTCTGGGCAGCGGGCTCTGGGGCTGGGGCAGTCCTCCAGACCTGATGGAGCACTCTGCACAAAGCTGGGAGAGTCACATGATGTCAAGAGGGATCAAGAGTGGCTTCGTGCCTGGCACATAGTAGGCGCTGGATCGGATCTGCCAGTGAGCTAAAGGTACGTCAACTGTGTCAGGCTACAAGACAGAAGATTCGATGCAGCAAAATATCTAGAAGCCTGGAGAGTTTTCTGATCTATTGACCCTGTTCAAAAACCAAGCGTTTGATGCCCTCACAAGAGACTCAAAGCAGCTTCCCAGGAAATGATCAATATTTTCTTCCTCATTGTTAGTCAGACGGTGAGTGAAAAACCAAGATGAGGCTGACATTAAAATAATGAAAAGGAAGTAATTCAGGGGAAATGAACTCAATTCTTCTTGAACCTTTGGAAATCTTTGGCAGAAGATGGAAAGGGGTCAGGAACTGGTTCCAGCCATGCTAATAGACAAGTCCAAGGAGCTGACTCCTGGACAGGTTTCATAAATCCCAGTGAAAATATCTCTTACCATACCCGTGAGGCAGAACTAGCTTCCACAGCACCTGTGAAGGGATCGCTGGGTAGCCCCAGAGGACATCTCATTAGATCGACAGGGGCTTTGTGTGGAACATTTAACCTTTAAGAGACAGGAAGGGCTCAAACTCTAAAGCAGAGAGGAACTTAGGTATAACTTTTTATTTCATCAGTCTGTGAAAACAGGATGTCCCAATTCCCCTGGACTTTTGCACTTTATCTCCCATGCGGCACTGAATTGGAGGAGTGAGTGGGCTGATGAAAATTCCACTCCTACTATGTGGATGAATGACTCTCAACCCGCTTTAGTTGTTTCTTCCTTCAGGAACATGATGATACCCAAAATATTCATTCTTCCTGGGGAAGAATAGAGAGAGAGAGAGAGAAGCTTCAAACAGAGCCCCAAAGCTGCACATATAGCCCATATTTTAATTCCAATGAACAAATACTTATTGAGCTGTAACCCTAGGCTGGGCTCTCCGCCATCTGCAGGGGCAAAGAGGAGCGAGGTGGCCCCTGCATTCTCGTGGTTGTGCAGTGGGAACCTGAAGAAGGGCCTCCTGGGAAAGCAAGCTGACACTGGAAGCAAAGAGGAGGCACGTTACAAGAAAGAGGTGTGGCTGTGAGGGCCAGGTCCCAGCCAAGGAGGAGAGCGAGGACAGGGAATGTCAGGTGGATCTTGGGTAGGGGCAGAAGTCAAGAAGCAGGAGTGACTAAACAGTGAAGGAGCAGAAGCATCAAAGACTCACAGGAAACTATCTCTCTCTCTCTCTCTCTCTCTCTCTCTCTCTCTCTCCCCCCTCTCCCTCTCCCTCTCTCAGCATTCTTACCTTGAACTCCCAAGAGAAAAATCTTCCCTTCATTCCATCTCTGTCTCACTTTTCCCCAAGGCAAGAGACAAGATGCCCTACCTAATGGGCAAAACCACACCTCAAGGAGCTGGGTTAGATTATGTCTGAGTACTATTCCAGCTTCTATAATCCCATAATTTTATGACTTTTCCCATTTATAAGGGAAGAGTGGAATATTGAGAGCTTAAATGGGTCGGTTGCTTGACAAAGAGTTGCCAAGAGATCATCATCTTCTGATCTTCTCTCCCCGTATTTCACCTGCTGGCCTCTAACTACTTCCCTGTCTCCCTGTCTACTAAGAAATCCTCACTGGAGGAGCTTGAATCTCCACGAAATGACTGGGAACGTAATTAAATATACAGAAAGGGTTATGAAAATAGAATGAGAGGGAGTGGCCTTTAAAGAGTCTTAGAAAATAAAGACCAAGTAACAAAGAATTGCTGGCGTGTATGTGGCACTGTCCAGAAGATAATGTGTCCTTTGGGGGAACTTGTACTTAACAAACAGCTTTTTAAGCTATTAACTTGTAGATTTGCTTATAAAAAGTGAAGGCACCAGCCAGTCAATTCAATTTTCTCTCTCTCTGTCTGTCTCTCTGTCTCTGTCTCTCTCTGTCTCCCTCTCTCTCTCTCTCTCTCTCTCTCTCTCTCACACACACACACACACACACACACACACACACACACAACTGCCCCACCTCAATAATTATATTTTCTCATTATAATTTAAAGAAACTTGGATTCTTCCACTTATACAACAATCTTACATAAGTCTGGTCAGTGTAAGTCGATTCCCTAAGTCTGGACATCTCCGAACAAACCAACCCCACATAACTTAAAAGCCAACCTCAGCTGGGCAAGGCCCTGCCTGAGCCTGCATCCCACTTCTTCTGGTAACTCTATCTATTCTTGCCTCATCATTAAGATCCAGGTACTCTGAACAACTCTGGAGCCTCTGGTCCCTCTGCCATGGGCAAGGACTGGGCAATTCAAGGAGGAGCCATGGTGGGGCTGGAGCTCTGATTCCTCCTCTCCTCATCCTCCAAGCACCATTAGACCCGTTATCCTGGGATTGCCCATCAGAGAGTATGTAGACTGACAATTTTGCCTTGCAGATGCTTTCTGTCTTTGAGAAGCCAATTGAAATTTTCATTAAAACAGGGAAAATTGCTTTCTTCATTTCTTATCTTTGCCAACCTCACTTGACTTTGTGAGCATTATCACTCGCTCCTCTCCAGTCCAAGCAAGGCAGATATGGGAACCCCCCGGTTCCCAATCTTACTTGGGTCCCTCTCCTGCAGCTTTCTTCCCCTTCCTTCCAGGCCCAGGCTGAGCCTCCATGTTGCCTTCTCCAAGGTCTGCTTCTCTCTTCCAACCCCAAGAGTTCCCACCAATTCCCCTTCTGAAAGGGCAGCCCTTGCTCACACCCAGCAGCAAGAGAGAAGCTGGAGTAAGAAATTTGAGCATGGCCGGGGGAGCCTGAAGCCCAGGGCATAATCCAGCAGGAGCTGTATTACTGGCTCAAGGTCACCCAGCCAGCCAATGCCATTTTAGATTTTGGGGCATGCTGAAAGTGATGTTTTATGAAGGAAAAGAATAGTTTCAATAATATACGGACATAGGATGCTTTTAATGCAGAAAGCAGGCAGGAAATGCCTACTCGTTAGTATGCCTCTGCGTGGCTGCATCTTTCAAGCCTGATTAATACTTAATGTGATTGTCTTTAAAATCTGTCACTATTTGGCAGCGATCAGATGAGTGTCAGCGACAGAAGCGCAAATATTTGTATTAGGGCTACGTCGTCTGCTGGGGTTATATGATTAATAAGTTTTGCCTGGTCACCCACAGAGATTTTGTTTTCTAATTTATCCAACAGAAATGTTAACCAAAAATGCTGGAACCAGAGTGAGAAAAAGGGAAGGAAGGGCAGATTGTGAGTAGCTGTGGGGTTTTTCCTTTAATTATTGACAGGGTAGCCTGTTGCTTAAAGGGACTGGCAGATAAATTTAAAACTCCTCAAAATCCTGCTGGAACCAGAGCAGACACTCTTGAAACCCGAATTCCATCAAGGCAGACATGGTCTGAAGAGAGGAGGCTGTGCCAAAGAAATGCTTTAAAATTAAAAAGGAGGGAGGTGGGTGCAGAGAGAGAGACAGAGATTTTGCTGCAGGGAGAACAATAATAGACTTTTTTTCTTTAATTTCAGAGAAAGTGCACACAAAATACCAGATGCTGTAACTTTAGCAATTCAAATAGAGCCATGCTAAATATTTTCCAAGCAAGAAAGAACATTCTGAAAGGAGAGAGGCTACCACTACACCAGGAGCAGCTGTGTAGCGATTACCAAAGGCTCTGACTACCTCAGGCAAATCCTAAATGGAACTCTGCCTTTAACTCTTCAGTGTCCACAAGGTGGTCATATGAGGCACTATACTCTTGTATTTCTAATTTCAGGTGGGAAGAAATTAGGGGTAGGGGTTCTTGTAGGCCCAGAGCTTGGGTTTGAGTCACTCAGACCTGTGTTTGAATCCTAGCTCTGTCATTTGCTAAGTATGTGATCTTGGGAAAGTTACTTAACCTCTCTGGAATTCAATTCTCTCACCTACAAAATGAGGACAATACTTCCTTGGAGGTTGTTTTGAGGATTAAATGACATAAAGTAAAAAATAGTTTCATTATTCTTAGAAACTCATACTTTCTAAATCTCTCAGTTCTTATCCCTTCCCATCCTCTCTGTTTCTCTTCCTCCCTCCTACCTTTTCATGAAGCACTGGTTCTAGCCACCAATACCAGGACATCAGGTCTGCTGGTTTGTCTGAGTATCTCCATGAAATATCTTTCAAATACAAATACAAAGACATTGACTCAAAAAAAAAAAAAAAAGCAGACCACAGTCCCTATAGGATTCAACACTAACAGAAGGTGTCTAGTGCAAATGTCATTCTATTATCACTATCATCATCATTAATTAGGTGCCTGCTGTGTGCTAGTTTTATAAAAGATGACTGGCCACCTGTGTCCTGTAATATAAGATCCAATAAACTTCTGGCAAAGCCAAATTATTCTGTGCCAAAATCAAATACTGTATGGCGTGGTAAGGATGTAGGAAGGAGAAACTGACAGAGAAGAGAGGTTTGTGCTCAATGGCCAACTCCGGATACCGACAACTGCATGAAAGGAGGCAAATCAGGAAAAGGGGGACAAGGCTGCATCTTCGAGAAAGTGACAGACCCACAAGGAATCACACCCACAATCTAGGTCTCCTTAATATCCTCTCACAAATCCTGAGGTTGAACATATTCTATGAGCCTTGCTCATGGTGCCGGAGATTCATAGATGAACACACCAGGCCCGGTCCTGACCCTCACAGGGCTCAGAGTCAGTGGAGACAACCATGGAAAATGGATCTGTGGGCAGAATGCTGAGCATTTAGCACAGCCTAGAGGGGAAGGATGGGCAATGCTTCTTGGACACACCTGATCTGGGTCATGGAGCATGAGTAGGAGTTGAAGGACAGTGATCAGTTAATTGACTGAACATGTGAGTTTCCACATAGCCTTCCAAAAAGCACCTCAGTGAAAAGAAGAGCACTGGCTGATTGAACCAGAGAGTAAAGTGAGGATTAAAACCAGAAAAGAATATTAAAAGTATATGTAATTTGTCTTGACCTCTGAATAACTAATTTGGAAATTATACTAAGTCTAAAAGCCAAAATCTTGGCATCCCATTCTCAACTTGTCAGCCAAATCCCTGAGAAACAAGAGGTAAAACATTTAAAACTTCTTGAACCCTATGACACCTATTTGTAAAGTGGGATGTCAACATTTTAGCCAGTAAGTGTAGAAAATATTTTAATCACTAAATAATGCAGAAAACCCTTCTAAATGTGAATATATGCTATTTCAAAGTTTCTAATCTATGCTTTCATCTAAGTATCAATTAACAGAGCATTTCTACTCCAGTGAGATAAGACATGTTTTCTTTTTTTTTTTTTTTTTATTTATTTATTTATTATTGGTACTGGGGATTGAACCCAGAGGCATTCTACCTCCAAGCTACACCCCCAGCCCTTTTTAATTTTGAAACAGGCTCTCGCTAAATTGCTGAGGGCCTTGCTAAGTTGCTGAGGCTGGCCTCAAACCTGAGATCCTCCAGTCTCAGCCTCCCAAGTACTGGGATTACAGGCACACACCA
>PVJS01037977.1:0-19633 GCA_004027185.1 Glis glis
ATCCTGGCTAAAGGGCCTGAAAGGCCGCCTTCTTCTCCCTCCGAGCTGCTCCCTTCCCCCTCCTCAAGGTCTACTTCCTCATTTCCCTTAACCGACTCCTCATGACTGTACGCCTTTGTGACTTGAGAGCCCATTTCGCTTCGTCGCGCTAGCCGCGAACCTTACCTTCGTCACTTTAACCAGTGAACCTTACCTTCGTCACTTTAACCAGTGAACCTTACCTTCATCACTTTAACCAGTGAACCTTACCTTCGTCACTTTAACCAGTGAACCTTAATCCCATTTCACTTCGTCACGCTGGCCGCGAACCTTACCTTCGTCACTTTAACCAGTGAACCTCACCTTCGTCACTTTAACCAGTGAACCTTACCTTCCTCACTTTAACCAGTGAACCTTAATAGCGCTATCCCTCCGCCGCTTACCTGCGGACCTTACCCTGTTTTTGTTCTCTAGTTCGATTCCCGGGTTTCGGCACCACTTGTCGCAACCCAAAGCCCCGTCCAGCAGGACCCCGAGAAGAACCACGCAAGTCACAGTTCTGAGGTGCTTCCTCTTCTCAGCTTCAGCTTTATTTTTCCTCTCAGCTTCCTCTTTATTTACCTCTTTATTTTTCCTCTCTTCATTTTTCCTCCTTATTAACATCTGCACCACTTGCCGTTCCCCGTACGGGCCACCACTTGACGCAGTCCTGGAGTTCTGACCCGCAGAGTCCAGGAAAGACGACACACAGACACTTCAGTACAGATGGTGCAGCTTCCTCTTTATTTATCATCTCTCTCAGCTTCCTCTCTCATTAACATCGGCATCCCGCTTATATTATGTACGAGCAACCCCTCCCCAATCACGCCAGAAGCAATTCTCCAATCACACCTCTCTCATGCCGCAAACACGCAGGCCAGGCTTTTTCTCATAGGTTCTCCAGCAGCAAGCACGCAATGAGCATGCACCAAACGTGTGTGCTTCCCAACTGCGCATGTGCAGTTAGGGTCTAGCATGTGCGCTAGAGGTCTGGTAAACAAGTGCAGGTCACAAGACTTGGCAGCCAGCCACGGCGCCATCTTAGCTGGCTCAACCGAGCCCAGCTTCCCACACTATAGTCCAACAAAATGGAAAACCTAGAAGAAATTGACAAATTTCTAGACACGTACAACCTTCCTAAGTTGAATCAAGAAGATATAGAAAATTTAAATCAACCAATAGCAATCAAAGAGATTGAAGCAGCAATAAAGTGCCTACCATCAAAGTAAAGCCCAGGCCCAGATGGTTTCCCAGGTGAATTTTATAAAACCTTTATAGAAGAACTAATCCCAATACTCCTCAATCTATTCCGTGAAATGGAAAGAAATAACACTCTCCCAAATACATTCTATGAAGCCAACATCACATTAATACCAAAACCAAATAAAGACAGCTCAAGAAAAGAAAACTACAGACCTATATCGTTGATGAACTTAGACACAAAACTTCTAAACAAAATACTAACAACACGCATTCAAAACCACATCAAGAAAATCATACACCATGAACAAGTTTGGTTCATCCCAGGGATGCAAGGGTGGTTCAACATACAAAAAACAATCCATGTAATCCACTACATAAACATAACTTAAGACAAAAATTACATGATCATTTCAATAGATGCTGAAAAAGCATTTGACAAAATCCAACACCCATTCAACACTGCAGAGAATCGGTATAGAAAGAACATACTTCAACATCATAAAGGCAATATACAATAGGCCCACAGCCAACATCATGTTGAGGGGAAAAACTATGAGAATTCCCCTTAAAAACAGGAACAAGACAAGGATGTCCACTATCACCACTCCTTTTCAGTATAGTACTAGAGACTCTAGCCAAAGCAATAAGGCAAGAAAAGGAAATCAAAGGAGTACAAATAGGAAAAGAAGAAATGAAAATATCTCTATTTGCAGATGACATGACATTATACTTAGAAGACCAAACAAACTCAACAAAAAGGCTTATAGAACTGATTAACAAATTCAGCAAAGTGTCTGGGTACAAAATCAATCTTAAAAAATCAGAAGCTTTTCTATATGCCAACAATAAATCCATTGAAAAAGAAATCCAGAAAACATTTCCACTCATGATATCCCCCAAAACAATAAAAACTTAGGAATAAACCTAAACAAGGAGGTAAAAGACCTCTACACGTAAAATTATAAAATATTGAAAAAAGAATTGAAGATCTTAGAAGATGGAAAGACCTTCCATGCTCTTGGATAAGCAGAATAAATATCATCAAAGTGGCCATTCTTCTAAAAGTGATCTACAGATTCAATGCAATACCCATTCAATTACCAAGATAATTCTTCACAGACATAGAAAAATCAGTCCTTAAATTCATTTGGAACAACAAAAAAAACCAGGATAGCCAAAGTAGTTCTCAGCAACAAGAACCATGCAGGAGGCATCACAATGCCTGACCTCAAACTATACTACAAAGCCATAGTAATAAAAATAGCATGGTATTGGCACAAAAGCAGACACATAGACCAATGGGGCAGAATATTAGACTCCGAAACAAATCTGCACACTTATAGCCAATTGATTTTTGACAACGGAGCCAAAAACATACACTGGAAAAAAGATAGCCTCTTCAACAAATGGTGTTGGCAAAATTGGTTAACCACATGCAGAAAAATGGAAATAAACCTCACTTTCTCACCCTGCACAAGAGTCAATTCAAGATGGATTCAAGACCTGGGAATTAGACCAGAAACCTTGCAGCTACTTGAAGAGGGCATAGGTCCAACACTTCGACACATAGACACAGGCAAAAACTTCCTCAACAAGATCTCAGAGGCACAAGATGTTAAAAAGAGGATCAATACGTGGGATTGTATTAAACTGAAGAGCTTCTGCACAGCAAAGGAAACCATCAAGAACCTCAACAGAGAGCTGACAGAATGGGAGAAGATTTTTGCCAGCTACTTCTCTGATATAGGACTAATATCTAGAATATACAGAGAACTCAAGAAACTCACCGCTAAAACCACAAACAACCCAATCAAAAAATGGGAAAGTGAACTAAATAGGCACTTCACAAAAGAAGAAATACAAATGACCAATAAATGTATGAAAAAATGTTCAACATCATTAGCAATCAGAGAGATGCAAATCAAAACTACCCTGAGATTTCACCTAACCCTAATTAGAATGGCAATCATTAAAAACAGAAACAACAACAAATGCTGGTGAGGATATGGAGAAGTAGGAATTCTAATAGACCATTGGTGGGATTGCAAATTAGTGCAACCACTTTGGAAAACAGTGCGGAGGATCCTCAGAAGACTGGGAATGAACCTACCTTATAAACCAGCAATACCACTTCTAGGTACCTACCCAAAAGAATGGAAACCAAACTACCAGACTAATGCATGCATATCTATATTTATAGCTGCACAATTCACAATTGCTGAAATATGGAACCAGCCAAGATATCCATCAACAGAAGAATGGATTACAAAACTATGGGATATGTACACAATGGAATTTTATGCAGCCATCAAGAAGAACAAAATTACGTCATTTGCAGGGAAATGGATGGAATTAGAGAACATTATGCTTAGTGAGATTAGTCAGTCACAAAAAGTGAAAAGTCGGATGCTCTCCGAAGCTAGGTAGAATAGGGCATAGGAGGGACTCCAGACAAAGATGGAGAAAACCTCAGATGAGTAAAGAAGGCAACCTAACTGAGGGAGATGGGAGGGGGGGAAAGGGAAACACCCTAATGCACAGGATGTACATACACAAATGTATCAAAGTCAACTACTATGCTGAGCAGGAGAATGAGGGAAAGGGGAGGAATGGGAGTGGGAATTGGGGGAGGGCTAATTGACTGATGTGTGCATGTATACTCCTACCACCCTGAAACCCATCAAGATGTATGATTACAATGTACCGATCAACAGAAAAAAGAAAAAAAGTGGATTTTTTGCATTTTTAAGTGGTTAGACAAAAAATAAACGAAGAATATTTCATGACACATGAAAATTATAGGAAATTCAAATTTTAGTGTTTATAAATAAGGGTTTATTGGAACAGAGCCATACTCATTCATTTAAATATCATATATAGTCGGGCATGGTGATGGAGAATGCCTGTAATCCCAGTACTTGGGAAGCTGAGACAGGAGGATTACAGGTTCAAGGTCACCCTGGGCAATTTAGCAAGCCCCTCAAAAACTTAGTGAGACACTGTTTCAAAATACAAAATTAGAAAAGGGGGTTGGGGCCATAGCTTGGAGGTAGAATGCCTCTGGGTTCAATCCCCAGGACCCAACAATAATAAATAAATAAATAAATAAATAAATAAATAAATAAATATTATCTATAGTGCTTTCATACTACAATGGCAGGGTTGAATTGCTGCAGTGGAGACCATACAGTCTACAAAACTTGAGGGATTTACCATCTGGTCTTTTACAAAGAAATTTTGCCAATCCCTGTATTTAGTAATTTCAGAAATGCTGCAGCTGATTATGTTGCATCTTCTCGGGCAGATCCAGAGGACCTTTTTTGTACTGGAGTGGGGAGGAGCATGCTAGTGAGGGAGCTCTAGCGCCACTGAGACGTTCAGTGGTGTCTCTCCTCTACAGGCTGGGGCCCAAGGAGGACATATTTCTGCAGACCTGGATCCCTAGGAGCAATGGAGATGAAGAGACCCCAAAATAGGAGGTACAGATGGCAGCACTGAAGAAACACAGTGAATTACTGCAATGGGAGCCGAGGGAGCCTGATGTGGAGGGAGATTACGATTGCTAATAGAGCACTGTGTTCCCAGGAGAAATAGAGATGGGTGGCCAACATGAGCATTGCATACACACACACACACACACACACACACACACACACACACACACATGCATGCATATCAAGAATACACAAAGGAAGGCTGAAGTCAGCTACCCCCATGGAAAGTCTAGGTCCCCTGTCCAGTCTCCAGGTCTATGAACGGTACTAGTATATATATGGTTGATTTGTCCCTCAGTTCCAATCTTCTCCACCCTGTTCTGTGCCCTGAGAAGACCATACAATATCTACTACATCAATGGGTTTCCTTGTTCTCCATCTTAAGTTTAGGCTTGGCCAATGCAGAACAGTAGAGGGACAGAGGAAAAGAGTGACAGGAAGCTATGCATTCCCCTGAATTTTCTCTGCAGGGTGGCCTTGGACTGGGTGTGACCCTAGATGGAAGATTCCAGCACTTCTCCACATACTCTCTGGAGTACTGGAACTCCCAGGTTCCAGTAAACATCCTCTATGCTCTACCCTAAAGAACAAGAGTGGACACCAGATATGGTGGCACATGCCTATAATCCCACTACTTGGGAGGCTGAGACAGGAGGATCGCAGGTTCACGGACAGCCTCAGCAAGTAGTGAGACTCTCATCAACCTAGCGAGATCTCATTTCCAAATAAAAATAAAATAGGGCTGGGGGTGTAGGTTGGAGGTAGAATGTCTCTGGGTTCAATCCCCAGTACCACTAACACACACACACACACACACACACACACACACACACACACACACACAAGAACAGGAGTGGTTACAACATACTGCTGTGCTCCTCTTTATGGTTTTCTTATATCCTGCTTTGTAAGTCCCCTTATTAAACTGGCCTTGAACAACTCAGTATCAAAGAACCATGTGTTCCCTGCTGGGACCTTGGAAAATGCAAGTGTAAAATGTTTTGAGCAAGGAGCGAGGCTTCCCTGGAGACGATAGACAACATACAGAAAAAACTGAGAGGACCTGAACTAGACAGGAAGAAATGGAGATGTCAAAGAGAGGGCTGGTGAATAAACCATTGAGGACAGGGATGGTTTACAGCAGGACCTAATAGCTACCAGCTCTCTGCACATTTTCTTCTTTCTTGACCGCCCTACTGACCAAAGTTAGTCTGGGTGCCTGGCATGAAGATTAACCAGCCTTGAGTCCTAACAGGAAAATGTGTTCTGCTGCCACTGAAGAACCTTTCATCTTTGCACTCCAAAGCTGGAGACTGCTGGAGACAGCAGAAGACATCTGCTCACCAGCCACCATGACAGCTTCCTTCCCAGCTCGGAGATTGTCATTCTCTTCATCTCTCCTCTGAGACAATCACTTCTCTTGTCCCTTAAAGGTTTCATTTCCTAATCATGTCTATTGTGGTATCTGTGACATAAATGAAAATACTATGGATCATTGGCTTCCTCAATAACACCAGCTACATCTCAGCCACTGCTGGGTCCCCAGCATCCTGTTCAACCAGGTCTGTTGAAGGATAAAGAAGTGGCCACATCTCTGTGAGCCAGGCAAGTCAGTAACCTCAGTGTTTGCCTCATAGCCAGGAAGCGAGGGTTTGAATCATGAGACAATGAAGATTTTTGCAGACAAATGAATGCACCGGGCAATTACCTACTGGTATAAGGCCTTGTGTAGCTTTCATGGAGTGATCAACAATTGTATGAGCTTTTCCTGCCGTTTGAGTAATCCCTTTAGTCCCCACAAGACCAAATTATCAAGATCAGCAACAGGTACCTTGAGAACTATTGAACTGGGTAATTTGTAGTTCGCTGAGGATACATGGCTTTGACTCTATCATCAAAATATCTTTTTTCCATTCTCACTCCAATCTCTCAGTCACATAAGATGGAGGGGTCTTCACATGAATTGATATTTCAGGCTACAATTTCTGCCTGGATTGATCCAACCTAGTTCCTTTAATGTCATACCTCCTGGTATAACAAAGTTATCCTTGGCGATCAACCTGAAAATTTTCCATTCCAATCTGATTTTCTGTTGATATAGAGATTTAGTAATATACCATAGCAGGTATTTATGCCTCTTAGGGTCTAACTTTGTTTTAGTACTTAGCTAATAGTGAACAGGATTAGGTTATAGGATTAGATCATCCAGTCATTAAACCAGGCTCTAAATCCAAGCTTCTGGCTATAGTAGCTTATATGTGGGATTTGAGATTTGGCAGGAAGGAAAGTTTTGCTCCTGAGGGGGGCTTAAGGGGAAAAAAAGATTAAGGGGTCCTGTGCTCTCCTCATTTGTAGATCAAGTTAGAGACAGAATGTATGTCAACTAGAACATGTTATTTGTTGTGCCAATGTCATTATTGATGCAAGGTTAAGAAAAACAGACTAAATATATCTATACAGCAAATGGGCAGAACTTATGATGTAAAATATTGAGCTAGAAGACTGGTCACTGATAATAGAAATGAATATGTAGAAGAAATGTAACCCCAAGAGTAGAATCAATAACAGTCAGAAAATATATACAATGAGGTCAAGGCAAAGGATATAGAGTTAAGGCTATTTAAAATGCAAAATGAGCCGGGCGTGGTGGCGCACGCTTGTAATCCCAGTACTTTGGGAGGCGGAGACCAGAGGATCCGGGTTCGCGGCCAGCCTCAGCTCTCTCTCTCTCTCTCTCTCTCTCCCCGTCTCTCTCTCTCTCTCTCTGTCTCTCTGTCTCTCTACTTAGTGAGGCCCTCCACAACTTTGTGAGACCCGGTTTCAAAATAGAGTATAAAAAATAGGGCCGGGGGTGTAGCACGGAGGTAGAACGCCCCTGGGTTCAATCCCTGGTACCACAAAAAAATATAAATAAATAAATAAATAAATAAAAGAATATTGATAAAAAAAATAAAAAATAAAATGCAAAATGCCATGAAGTCTGAGCCAGAGAACATTACAATGACACTATTGATAAGCAACTTTAGTTCATGCAATTCATCCCAACTGAGACCTGGAAAGGGAGCCAGTCCTCTGTGGTCTTCAAAGGAACAACAAGAGTTAAACAAACAAAGAAGCCAAGTAGAAGTTAAATTGAAGTTAGCCGGGCATAGTGGCATAGGCCTGTAACCCCAGTACTTGGGAGGCTAAGACAAGAGGATAGCAGGTTCAAGGTCAGCCTCAGCAACTAGTGAGACCCTTTTCAAAATAAAAAATTAAATAGGGCTGGAGGCCTAGCTCAGAAGCAGAGTGCCCCTGGGTTCAATCACCAGTACCAAAAATTAAATAAATAAATATAAATAAATAAATAAACGAGAGAGTGGGCCTTATCTGGGAGAGGGAGAAAGAGAAAAAGAAGGTAGGAACTCACAATAAGCAAGCAAGCTGCAACCAGAGCCTAAGAGCACAATGCTGTCCAAGCCGCTGTCTCACTGGGATAGGCAAGGACCCACTCAGACGGAGGGTAAGTGACTGGTCAGGCGTTAGGAACTGAGGGAGTCTTGACCCAAGAGAACCCAAGGTACAGCTAAGGTAGGCCAGCTGAATCTGCTCTGCTTGTGAACATCAAGTTTCAAATGCAGATACGAAACATGACATTAAAAGGAGGGGTTCTGCCTCTGGTGGAACTATGGTTGACTATGTCGCTTGAACCAACCCTTCCACTGCCACCAGCGAGGGAAGCTCAACAAAGTACTAAAACGTCTGTTTGAAGAAATTAGAGATCTGCCAATTAAGTGAGGAATTTGTGGGCTGGGAGCAAGATCTGGAAAAAACAAACAAACAAAAACAAATCAGGCCAGGCGTGGTGGCGCATGGTGGCACACGCTTGTAATCCCAGTATTTGGGAAGCTGAGACAGGAGGATCACAGAGGACAGCCTCAGCAAGTAGTGAGACTCTCATCAACCTAGCGAGACTCAAAATAAAACTTAAAAATAGGGCTAGGGGTGTAGCGTGGAGGTAGAATGCCCCTTAGCTCAATCCCTAGCACCACCGAAAGAAAAAGGAAATCCAGAGAGCATTTGGAGGCATTTTCTCCTAGAGACAAAAGTTGCCTAGATGAATGGCCAATAAAATACATAGAGCTCCTGACTAGAGGGACAAAATTGGGGGCTCAGAAACCACCATGGAGGGGCTGGGCGTGGTGGCGCACGCTTGTAATCCCAGTACTTTGGGAGGCGGAGACCGGAGGATCCGGGTTCGCGGCCAGCCTCAGTTCTCTCTCTCTCTCTCTCTCTCTCTCCCTCCCTCCCTCTCTCTCTCTCTCTCTCTCTCTCTCTCTCTCTCTACTTCTCTCTCTCTCTCTACTTAGTGAGGCCCTCCGCAACTTCATGAGACCCGGTTTCAAAATAAAGTATAAAAAAATAGGGCCGAGGGTGTAGCGCAGAGGTAGAACGTCCCTGGATTCAATCCCCGGTACCGCAAAAAAAAAAAAAAAAAAGAAAGAAAGAAAGAAACCACCATGGAGGGGACACTTTGGAAAATACCACAGGTGTTTAATTTGAATCTCAAAGGACCACACCTAGGAGTACAAGAATAGCAGAAACTGAAATCCAGTTCTAAGGCTTCTCAGCTCTGGCTGAATTCAGGTGACCTGGGAATTATAGGTCCTCCAGACTGGTCACCTGCCAGGTACACAGGAAACAGCTCCTGGAAGAAGATAATACTATCTAGAACCTCAAAATATTACAGTTTTTAACTTAATACAGTACTCCATGAAAATAACCAGTCACGAAGATATGCCCAATGAACAAGTAGAAATAGATAATAGAAACGACCCACAGAGGATCCAATTGATAGGATTGTTGGGCACAGACTTCAGAGTAATTGATTAATATTTTCAAAAAATTAAAAGACAAGATTGGGAATTCTGACAGGCTGTGAACTATTTAAATGAAGAATAGATGCATCTGAGGAGATGCTGAGTAAACAGGGAGGCGTCAGAAGAAAACAACCACTATACACTATGCTAAGATGAATGGACAGAAAATACAAAACAGGCTCAGAGACATGTGGGAGAAAATGCCTGTAATTAGAGCTCCAGAAGAGAAGAAAGTAAGAATAGAGAAGTAACATGAAGAAACATTGATCCGAAACTGACAAAAATCAGCGAGCCGCAGATTGAAAAGGCACTCCATTCAAACCCAAACGGAGTAAGTACAAAGATAACTACACCTAATTATATTATTGTACAATTGCTGGATTCTAAAGACAAGAACATATTAAAAGAACCAAAAGAAAAAACATATTTTCAAAGGAGCAAACATAAGACCTGGTTTCTCAACAGAAACATAGGAAGCTAGACAATGGAATGAGATTTTCCATGTGCTGAAAGAAGATAATTGCCAACATAGAATTCTATACCTAGAAAAACAAATGTATCATTTTGAAATTCAGGGAAAAAACATTTTTAGACAGAACTCAAAATAATTCATTGCCAGTAGACCTGCAGTAAAGGAAAGACTATAGGATATCCTTCAAGCAGAAGGAAAATGATCCCAGTTACAAGACAGGACACACAGGATGAAGTAATGGAGAGGGTAAGTCTAAATGAATATTGAGTCTAAATGAATATTATTGAACATAATCTAAATAAATATTATCATAAAACAATAATAATTCCTTTAGGAATTTAAAATATAAAGAGAACTAAAAGGCATAGAAATAAATTGAATAAATTAGAAATAAATTGGAGAGGGAGAGAAATAAAAAGAGTTAATATGCTCTAAGGTTCATACACAATCCAAAAAAAAGATAAAAGTACTAATTTATTTTGTCTAAATATAAGAGGTTTGGGGGTTTTTTGTTTTTGTTTTAGGGGTTTTTTTGGTATTAGGAAATTGAACCCAGGGGCATTCTACCTCCAAGCTACATCCCCAACCCCTTTTTTTTTAAAGAGTCTCATTAAGTTGCTGAGGGTCTCACTAAATTGCTGAAGCTGACCTCAAACCTGTGATCCTCCTGTCTCAGCCTCTCAAGTACTGGGATTACAGGTGTGTGCCCAGCATATAGAGAGATTTTAATAAGTCAAGGGTACATTTTATAGTGTCTAATGTAACCACTAAAATAATAGCAAAAGAATGCATAACTAACAAATAGTTGCTTTAATAATAAAAAGAACCTTAATTCAAAAGACAGCAAGGCAAATGGGGGAGAGGAGTCAAATAGGAAGAAAAGATGGCAGCTGTAAATCCACAGACATCAATGATGACAACGCCAAGTACACAGTCCAGAGAGAGTAGTTTAGGTGCTATGGGATCGAGTTGTTAACTGAGCAAAACCAAAGTTAGAGGGAAAGTGGGTCAAGTTCTAGGAGGAGGGTAGAGGTGGAAAATGGTGCTGGGGATCACAGGCTGTGTTTCCCAAAATGTTTGTGCACTGAATTGAATTAAGGTAAGCTGGGTAGATTTAAAGGGCCCAAGACAGTAGCCAAAACAAGGAGTGGGAGTTCTTCCACTCATCCCAATCAACAGCTACCAGTTTGTAACACAAGGACATGGACCTATTTCTTCATTATTTACACAGCTTTCACATGTAATATGCCCCCAATCCCTCACAACTTTGTGACATAGAGCAGAGAGAATTATAATACCCATTTCACATACGAAGAAATGGAGACTGAAAAAATTAAGTAGCAAGCCTAACATCACACGCTCAGTGCCAAACTGGAAACTAAATCTTCCAGTTCCCCATCTGCTGCTCTTTCAGCCACACGATCTCTTGAGCTAAAGTGACAGGATTTACAACCTGCTGACCTTGCTGTGCATCTCAGACCCCCACATTTCTGAAGTGCTTGTTTCCCATCCTCCAGGAATGTCGGGCTGCCCGGCACTACCCAAGAGTTGTGAGAATTAAATGAGCTACTAGAAAGAAGCCCCAGCACGTAGTAGACATCCTCTGAGATGCTCAAACACAGTAGATAAATGAAACCCTCCGCACAGTGACTTAAGGGATGGGCAGGAATAGTAATTGAGAGGGACAGCAAGATGGGTAGGATACAGGTCCAACCTTCCAGGAGCTCCTGGGCTGGCAGAGGGACCAGGGAAGAGCATAAATAAGTACGCTGAAAGCCAGAACAAGTGGCACGACAAGGGCACGAGGAGCGACAGGAAGACCACATCTGCGCCTCTCTCTGCGCACAAAGGGGACCCAGAAGCACCAGGGAGACAGGGCTGGGGCTGTGTGTGGCTGAGATGTGCAGCCAGAGCCATTCATTACCTTTCTAGCCAACGCGACCACCCCGATGACAGCTGTGCAGGTGACCCCCAGCACGGTGGCCATGGCTCCAAGCAGCGGGATCTGGTACCCTGTGCTGTGCTCAGCCCCTAGAGGGAGGACAAAACAGAGGTGAGCGGCAGAGCGGGGAGCAAGCGGCCTCCCCAGGGGAAGCCTCAGCTTCAGGGCGCAGAGCTGGGGACGGGCTGGACCCATTCTCTAACCACAGGACTGGGGCTGTAAGTCCAACTCTTTGGATGGCAGAACGTCCACCTGGCCTCTTGTGACATCAGTGACTAATCTCCCAAGTAATGGCATACCTCATATATTTGACCCAGAGCTGATCTTTTTTTGTTTTTGTTTTTTGGTACTGGGATTGACTCCAGGGGCATTCTACCTCCAAGCTATACCCTGAGGCCCCCCTTTTTTTTATTTGGAAATAGGATATTGCTAAGTTGCTGAGGCTGGCCTCCAACCTGCACTCCTCCTGTCTCAGCTTCCCAAGTACTAGGATTACAGGGGTACACCACCATGCCTGACTCTCTTGCCACATACTGTTTATTCATTCCTTTTCAGTAGAAGTGCATAAACCTTAACACAAGTATGAAGAAAAGGAGTGATTATCATAGCTCATGTCAGAGCCCTGCTAGAGCTCATCCTTTTTAACACTCCTCTCCCCCATTCAGCAAGATCGTTTTCAGTAATCATGAAAGGAAACTAATAATACCATCTAGAAGAAAACCCAGAAGTGAACATTTTCTTTCTTTTTTTTTTTTTTTTGTGGTACTGGGGATTGAACCCAGGGGCATTCTACCTCCGGGCTACACCCCCAGCCCTATTTTTTTTTTCTTATTCTTTATTTCGAAACAGTCTCACTAAGTTGTGGAGGGCCTCACTGAGTAGCTGAGGCTGGCCGCGAACTTGGATCCTCCAGTTTCAGCCTCCCAAGTACTGGGATTACAAGCGTGTGCCACCACGCCCGGCAACATTTTATTTTATAATTCTTTATATATACACACACACACACACACACACACACACACACACACATATAACCATGTCAACAAAACTAGCTTAATTAGAAATTAAAATAAAATTTATATTAAATTACAAAAAATAAGCATACAACCTTTCACCTTAACCCCACTTATTTATTATTTATTAACACTTATTTCCAGCTAGGCTGGGAAAACCTGGAGGAAGGAGGACTCTGGAACCTTATCCATTGCTGCTTTTCCTGCACTTGACACCTAGTAGATGCACAATAAATATTTGTGGCATGAATGAAGGCACGAGAAAGTGAATTCTTGAAGACATAAAATGTAACTGGAAGGAAGAAGAGGCAGGAGGGACATTTCAAAGATATAAGTGATATTTGATTCACGGAGAATGTAAAAGACACAAGACAGTTGCCCGATGTGTGCTGTGCAGTGGGTAGAAGGGTTTCCAGGCCATTTTATCCCACCCTCTCCTCCGCAGGAGCTCGGGCAGGACCCAAGAGTTCAGGGCAGACTTGAAAGGACAAGGGTCTGGCAGAGGCTTCCCTCGAATTGAGGGCTTAGGTGCTGGAAAGGTGGCTAAGACTCCATTCCCTCCAGACAAGGACAGAGACTGCAGTGTCCAACATCCCCCACATGATGCTTCCTCCCACTCTGAGAACTCAGCCACCCTAAGTCAGACTGGCCACAGCCATGAAGCTGACTCCAGAGGAAAGTGGGGGGAGCCAAGCCGTCACACCGCAGGAGTGGAGAGTTGCTGAGGGCTATGCACCAAGCCAGAAGAGCACCTGTGCCTGGAGTACAGGAAGAGCTAGAGCCGGAACAGGGACTGGGCTCTCTTGCAGCTTGAGGAGAGATGAAGGGGAGGTTAAAACCATGACCAGATTTAAGGGGAGATTATCATAATGAATTTGGTTAGGTTTGAGGATAAATTCAAGTTATAACTAGGAATAGCAAAGTGTTCAAGATATTCAGAATATCAACTGTAGCCAGATGTGGTGATGTACACCTGTAATCCCAGTACTTGGGAGACTGAGACAGGAGGATCACAGGTTCAAGGCCAGCCTCAGCAGTTTAGCAAAATCTTTAACAGATTAGCCAGATCCTGTTTCAAAATGAAAAATAAAAAGGGCTAGGAGTGTAGCTCAGAGGTAGAATGCCCCTGGGTTCAATTCCTAGTATTAAAAATCAAACAAACAAACAAGAAGAAAACCCATAATATCAACTGTATTAGGAATTGGGGGTTTGAAATGGAGGCACCAACTCACAGTTGCACAACAGAGACTTGCAGGTCTAGGGAGAGCATGACAGCATCTCAACGCTCATGTGGGGGAGGGGTGAGCTCTGCTAAGGAATACTTAAGACGTGGGCTTGTTAACCAGGTCAGCTTTAGGGTTAAGTTCAATTTTAGCATTAAAGTTAGAAATAGCTTCAGTAAGCCGGGCGTGGTGGCGCACGCCTGTAATCCCAGTACTTGGGAGGCTGAGACAGGAGGATCCAGGTTCGCGGCCAGCCTCAGCTACTTAGTGAGGCCCTCCGCAACTTACTGAGACCCTGTTTCAAAATAAAGAATAAAAAATAGCGCTGGGAGTGTAGTTCGGAGTTAGAATGCCCCTGGGTTCCATCCCCAGTACCACACACACACACACACACACACACACACACACACACACAAATAGCTTCAGTATTACACTTCGTAGGGACTTGGACTAAGGTGTAAGATTCGGGTCAGAAAGAAGTCAGGGTCAGAGTCCATGCAAGCAGTTAAAGGAGAGTTGGCATTCCAGGTAAGCAACAGAGCCCTAGAGCAACAGGAGGAGAAGCGCAAGAGACCAGTGGCGTTTCCTGGAGGTCACAATGGCAAAAAAGGTGGAACATGCAGACTTTGGGCAGCGGCTGCCTAGGGGTCCAACAGAGCATCTTCTGAGCGCTCCTGCAGGTGGCCCATGAGACACAGGACAGAATCTTGCTCCTTTATTCCCCCATTTTCACATGGAAAATACCTGAGCCCCTGTAGCCAGGGATGAGTATGCTTGTCGGGAGCCTGGGCCCTGACCATTCTGGCATAAACATGAGAAAACATGCCCGACTCCCCCTCTGGACTCCAGTTCCTGGGGCCTCCATCCCATGGCGGGTCATCTGCCTGGACTCCCTCCCTATCCCCAGCCCTAGGCCCCCAGACACATGACACTGGAGTAGAGTCCAGGACAGTCAAAACCACCACGTGGTGACACTTACTGGAAATCCAGGTCCTCTGCCCTGTTTATTGTCCAGGCTTCTCTACTCACGAAGCGATAAGTAGTAACTAGCATTTACGAAGTGAAAGTTATTGCGTGCCCATGACATTATTCACCACACGTGTGTGTGTGTGTGTGTGTGTGTGTGTGTGTGTGTGTGTTACTAGGGATTGAACCCAGGGGCATTCCACCTCTGAACTACATCCCCAGCCCTTTTTTTAAATTTTTATTTTGAAACAGGGTCTCACTAAATTGTTGAGAATCTCACTAGTTGCTGAGGCTATCCTCAAACCTATGATCCTCTGTAATGCCAGTACTTGGGAGGCTGAGATAGGAGGATCGAAGATTCAAGGCCAGCCTCAGCGACTGAGTGAGGCCCTCTGCAACTTAGTAAGACCCTGTTTCAAAATAAGGGATTAAAAATAGGGCTGGGAGCCGGGCGTGGTGGCGCACGCTTGTAATCCCAGTACTTTGGGAGGCAGAGACCAGAGGATCCGGGTTCGCGGCCAGCCTCAGCTCTCTCTCTCTCTCTCTCTCTCTCTCTCTCTCTCTCTCTTTACTTAGTGTGGTCCTCCGCAACTTCGTGAGACCCGGTTTCAAAATAAAGTATAACAAATAGGGCCGGGGGGTATAGCTTGGAGGTAAAACGCCCCTGGGTTCAATCCCTGGTATCGCAAAAAAAAAAAAAACAAAAAAAAAAAAACAAATAAAAATAGGGCTGGGGATGTAGCTCAGAAGTAGAATGCCCCTGGGTTCCATCCCTGGTACCACCTGGTACCAAAAAGGAAACTTTAAGGTGACCTTTTATCTAGTCAATATACATATATTTTGAAAACTCATAAAAGTTAACACACATCCAACACAATGGATAGCAGTGAGTAGATGTTCTGAGTTTGGAGTTCTAGGGACCCAAAACAGCAGCGTTAAAACCAGCTCTAGACCTCTCTGAGCAACTCCACGCCTCAGCTTCCACCTCCTGCAAAAGTCAAATGGGAATAGTCCTCCGAGTCAACACTGCCCTGGTGCCCACCATGGTCCAGGCACCATTGGAAAGACATTTTCTTGCAGGAGGCAATTCGATCCGACATCAGCACCCATGACATCTCACATCTCCTCACGGCACAGATGAGAAAACTGAAGTGCAGAGGAGCTGGGTAATCTTGTCTGAGGCCAACAGCCGAGCAGGACTTGGACCCAGGCCATCTGGCATCGAAGTCTGGGCTCTGATCCGTGGAGAACTAGCTACTCTGCTCTACTGTCTCTCCGATATGATAATAATCCTTCCCTGACCTCTGGACCACTGGGTTAAGTGTCCAGGTGGATACGGACTATGAAGGCATTTGGGAACTTTATTATACAGTGTCAGTTATTGTATGTTTACATATAGCATTCTCTGTGCTGTTTTCAGCCAACTGTAATCTTTATAAACTCAAGAGGTAATTCTTATTGGCATGAATGATATTAAACCAAAAAACAAGCACCCTTTGCATATGACCTCATCAACTGATCATTATATTTCCTTGTAAACAGAGATAAGATATGCTTCCTATGCAAGAGCAGGGGTTCTTGGTCCTGGCTTCCTGGATGCACGTTAGAATCAGCTGGATGCTTTGGGAACATATCATATCCTGGCTCTGCCCCAGTGGTTTTCATTTCATTGGTCTGGATAGGGCCCTAGTGTCAGTATTTTTTTTATGCTGGGGATTGACCCCCCGGGGCATCCTATCTCTAAGCTACACTCCACACACTTTTTATTTTTAATTTGAAACAGGGTTTCACTAAGTTGCTGAGAGTCTCACTAAGTTACTGAGGATCTCACTAAATTGCTGAGGCTGGCCTACGATCCTCTTGTCTCAGCCTCCAAAGTACTGGGACAACAGGCATGCACCACTGTGCCCAGCTTTAGCATCAGTATTTTTTAAAAGCTCCTTAGAGCTGAACATGGTTGGTGCACACTTGTAATCCCAGGACTGAAGCTGAGACAAGAGGATTGCAGGTTCACAGCCAGCCTCAGCTACTTAGTGAGGCCCTCCACAACTTAGTGAGACCGTTTCAAAATAAAGAATAAAATAGGGCTGGGGATGTAGCTCAGTGGTAGAATGCCCCTGGGCTCAATCCCCAGTACCAAAATAATAATAATAATAATAATAATAATAATTAATTAATTAATTTTAAAAGCTCCTCAGGGGATTCAAATGTGCTTGCCTTTTTTTTTTTTTTTTTTTTGCAGTACTAGAGATTGAACCCAAGGGCATTCTACCTCCAAGCTATGCCCCCAGCCCTATTTTTTTATTTCTTATTTAGAAACAGGGTCTCTAAGTTTCTGAGGTTGGCCGTGAACCTGCGATCCTCCTGTCTCAGCCTCCCAAGTACTGGGATTCCAAGCCTGTGCCACCACTCCCTGCTCAGGATGGCATTTTCTATGCTAAAAGAAGAGCTTCATCAGCCACCCTGCTCCAGAGGGAGTACCTGAGCTTCCTAGGACCTCCAGGAAGATTCTCCCCTTGTAGATCCCGTCAGGGTAGGTGTGGTAGATGCAGAAGTACTCCCCCGAGTCGTTCCTGGTCAGCGACTTGAGAGTAAGGCTCAGGCTGGGGCCCGGGGACACCCGCTCGCTGAACACTGGGTTGATGTGCCACCCAAGCTCACTGTGACAAACAGCCAGAAGTTGGTCCTGCCACTCCCAGTTGACTTGGGTCACTTCGGCTGTGGTGGAGGAGAAGTTACATTGTAAGAGGACAGAGCCACCTTCCTCTGCAGAAATGCTCCCCTTCATGACCATCGTGTCTGCCATAGCTTCTAGGAGAAAGGGGAAAGCAAGCATGAGTCCCGGGGCAGCAGCTGCCCTTCTGCTATCCTGTAGGGATTCCAGGCAGCCTCTCCAGTCCGTCCCGTCACCCCCTCATGCAAACTATAACTGTTTCCCATTTCCCCATTTCAAGAGATGTTCCTGAAGCCAGTTGTGGTGGCGCACACTTGTAATCCCGGTACTTGGGAGGACAATCCTTCTGAGATAGGAGGATTGCAGATTTGAGGCCAGCCTCAGCAAGTAGTGAGACTCTCATCAACCTAGTGAGACCCTGTTTCAAAAATAAAAATTTAGAAATAGGGTTTGAGGTGTAGCTTGGAGGTAGAATTCCCCCAGGTTCAATCCTCAGCACCACAAAAACAAAGAGATGTTCCTCTCCATGCCTGTCACCCAAGGTTCTCATCATAGTCCAAGGCCCCCCTCTCGGCTTCTTGTCCTTCTCCACGCACCTCCACTCCATCCTGGCCCATCACCTTCCCTCCATCACCTCTGCCTCCAGAGCTTGCTTCTGCCTCCCTCTCCCCCGACCCTCTTAGAGTCTTGTTAAAGCTGCATTTCCTCCTCTCTATCAGTGAGGACCCCGGGCCATGGCCACCTCCCTTGTGCTTTCTGCCTTGTGTAATTAGCACCTCGTTCAGTGCCTGGCTTAGTGCTTCACGACTTAGCATCCCATCTTCTCAGGATATTCTGCTGTATAAGTTCAAGACTGGCTCCTTGATTACTTTTACAAGCTGATATATCTCCCCAGTTAAAAGACCTCAGACAGCTGGGTGTGGTGGGGCTCGCTTGTCATCCCAGTACTTGGGAGGCTGAGACAGGAGGATTGCAGGTTCGCGGTCAGCCTCAGCAACTTAGTGAGGCCCTGTTTCAAAATAAAAAATAAAATCGGGCTGGTGGTATAGCTCAGAGGTAGAATGCCCCTGAGTTCAATCCTCAGTACCACAAAAAAATAAAAAAATGAAATAAAAATAAAAGGCCTCAGTCAACACCACACCTTCTGCACCCAGCATAGTGCTGGGTGCTGCATCTTCGAAATAAAACCTGGCTGTTTGGTTGACTGCCATTTGGGGTGTCTGGAAAAACCTTCAGGAGAGCCAAGAAATCCAGGGGAAAGAAGACATGGCCAGAAACTCTGCTTCTCCCAGGCAAAAGTATCCTCGTCAGGGCTCCCCACTCTCCAGCACCGCGGGCACCTCTCCTCCTTTAGAAGGTTCAGAAAGCAACATTAACACTAATTTGTACTATGGTTTTTACACATTTCTCCCCCCCCTTGAGAAATATTTGTCTAAGGTTTTTAATATAGAAGAATTCAATTTAACAAAATTTAATAATTCCATAATGGAAGACTCCCTGGAATCTGTGAAGAAGACATTTTTGATCCACAAAGAAGTATCTACAACAACCTGGAAGATTCCTCAAAATCAGAAAAGAAGCTGGGCATGGTTGCACACACCTGTAATCCCAGTACTTGGGAAGTTGAAACCAGAGGATTGCAGGTTCAAGGTCAGTCTCAGCAACTAAGTGAGACCCTGTTTCCAAATAAAAAATAAAATAGGGCTGGGGGTGTAGCTCAGAGGTAGAGTGCCCCTGGATTCAATCCCCAGTACCATAAAAAAGGAGGA
>PVJS01037978.1:0-19633 GCA_004027185.1 Glis glis
GATGACAGGAATAGCTGTCACTGCTGTTAGTTGAAGGCGCTACACTGTACCCTGAACGTCATCCCTACGCCTGGTCCTCTGAACAAGTCTGTGATCTAGACAGCATCATGGCCATTTACACTAGGCCGTGACAATCAGAGAGGTGAATTACCACGTCTAGGCTCACACAGCTACTGGGACGCAGAGTAAAGATGCGAACACATCTGTTGACCCGAAGGCTAGATTTCTCTTTTGCTGTATTAGCTCTCTGATGCTAGGACATAGCAGTGACCTCTATGAGGACAGCTGCCACCGAGCCCAGTGGCTGGAAACAGAAGCAGAAGGGACACCTTCACGGTGCACAAGTATATTGTTTTTCTTGGAGGAACTCATATTCCTTCCCAAAATAACTTGGCCTTGCTTCTTCCTCCTGTCCTAAAAAATAATAATGGGGGCAGCATAGGAAGCTGTTGAGGGAGAGTAGCCATCACCTTGCTTAGCCTCTCTGCTTGTTTAATGTTTCTTTTCTCTCTCACTCTGTTAGCTTTTTGAAATTTAATGCAAAAATAGTGTTGGCGCTATACATAGTTCTCCTTGTTATTTCCTGTAATGTTTCCCCCTCTTATCATGCGGGCTTCTGGTTGTCAAGGGTGATGGGTGGCTTTCGGACATGGCCGCACCCACTCACCATCTCCCAGCAGCAGCAGCAGCTCACCTCCCAGGCAAACCCCAAGGTGAGTCCCTTGAGGGTCCTTCCTGTGGTGCCACACAGCTTTGGGCTGCAGGTGTGAGCCTGTGTACCGCATCAAGCCCTGCTGGCTTCCTGTCTCGCCCAACATACTCACACACAGGCCAGGGCAGCGCTTACTTTATTAGGGAAGCCTGCGACTGGGGGGCAGGCAAGTGAGGCCCTCGCCCTTTGACCTCACGAGGCACCTGGCCTTTGCTGGTGCTTGACAAGATTCATAAATTGTCCTGGGGCAGGAGAGGCGGCACGAGGCACACAGCGTGTGCATCACTAGCCCGAGGGACCAGATCTCCCAGGCCGCTCAGGAGCAGACTGCTTCTGGGGCGTGCAGCAGGGAGCCCCGTGGAGGCCACCGGGCGCCCCTCGGGCCTGACAGATGCTTTGAAGCAAGAAAGCTGGCTGGCCAGGCCTCACCGAGTGCGTGCATCTTTTCAGGCTCTGTTTATTCGGTTTCTGGGAAGGGAAAGTAAACAGCAACGGCCACATCTCTGTGGGTGTGTTGTAGATTTTTTTTTTTTTGCTCCATATTTTGATTGGGGAACTGAATCATGTTTTTCCTTTCATAAACATGAAAATGTTAAGTACATAACAGCTAAATTAATCCGTGCCCATAAATTGGTTAATTATGTTAATTCTCAGTCACAGAATTCAGCCTCATTAGCGTTTCCATTAAGCAGTTTAGGCTTGTGAGCATTTTAAGAGAACCGTTTAAGCTCCAGATTAATCTTCAAAGGCTCCAAGTACGTTTTAAACTGTGGTCAGATTTAAAATTCACTGGGAGGTTTTGGGGGGTTGGGGGGATGTTAGGAGCCAATGCCAACAGAGAATATGGGTTCCCACTTTGTGTTCCTTCCCCTTCACCCCGCACATTCTTATCAGAGTCCCCTGCCTGCGGGACCTGAGCACCCCTAGGCATAGCGGGAGCTCTGGGAAGGAGATGAACAAGAATCAGCCATAGGCCCTACCCTGTGTCTTCTTGGTGCCATATCCTCCCCAGGCAGCCCTGCTGCAGCCACCCCCAGGGGACAGGCAAGGCTGGCTTCTGAACGCTGTGGGTGGCAAAGGTCAGAGTTCCAGGGATGGTCCCCACCAACCCCGAAGAGGAGGAGGAGCTCACTCAAGTCTAAGTGACAAGCTCCCAGGTGGCCTGTATTCATCACAGCGTGCTGTCTTGTTCCCCTGTCTCCCTCAGAGCATATGTTGGCTTTCTCGCTCTCTCTCTCGCTCTCTCTCTCTCTCTCTCTCTCAACCACCAATTCTGTTGAGGTTCTTTCTGTCCTTGTGGTGTAGAGAGACAGGGAGGCGCCCCGTCTGGCTCTGGGGCATGCTGTCCTGCCCTGTGTCCCAAGCCAGCAGCTCTCACGGAATGACCGAGTCCCTCAGCAATTCACTGTGTTCCCAGCCTTGTTCCCAAGTGGGAAGACCATAAAAAGAGCTGGTCCAGGTGTCAGCTCTCTGGACATTAGCTAAGCCTTTTCCAGTTTTCTACCTTTAAAAAAAAATCAACGGGACTTGATTATGAACAACAAATACAGTTTTCATATTATTTAGGGTTAGCAAGGCCATCTGATGAGGAGACACCTGCCATGAATTGAAAAGGTAGTTGTTGCCAGGTACGGTGGTGCACACCTGTAATCCCGGTCCTTGGGAGGCTGAGACAGGAGGATCACAGGCTCCAGGCCAGCCTCAGCAGCTTAGACCCTCAGCAACCTAGTGAGACCCTATTCCAAAATGAAAAAAAAAATTAAAAAGGGCTGGGGGTGTAGCTCAGAGGTAGAACACCCTGGGTTTAATCCCCAGTAACCCCCCCCACACACACACAAACAAAGGTAGTTGTAACTCACAGTTCCCAAGAGAATGGGGCACGCCACACCACGCAGGGCCTCACGGGAAGCACTGACGTCAGGCAGAGGAAGCGAGGAGAAAGTGCGGCAGGAGGATTTGCTGTGGCCTCCGTGGGAAAGTCAAGGCAGAGCAGGGATGGAAGGCTCAGCACTGGTTAGTTTGAACAATTTCAGCAGTCCGTAGTTATCTGATGCCAGGCCCTGGAGTGATCAGGGAGAGAGGAATCATGACCAGGGGTGTGAGGGCCCTGTAAAGGCCTGGTTGGAGATGTAGACTCTAGATATATTGGTTTGCATATGAAACACACATTTCTGGTGAGTTGTTTACTATCCCTAGGAATTGGCTAGCCCTAGAAGGGACTGTCTCTCCAGGGTTAGCCAGACTCCAGGTGTCAAAGCATCGGAATACAGAAAGGCAAACAACAGAGTTAACACAAGACCCTTCTTAGGACTGGCTTCATCTCACTGGCCCGGGGCCTCATGGAGGGACACCCCCATGAGCTTGCTGGTACCTCGCTGGCTCGGAAGGAGATGGGGTGGCTCCATCAGGGGACGAAGAAGAGCAGGCGGCCAAGAGAGACTTGGCGTGGTGGTAAAGCACTGCAGTCTCCATGTGACAAGGGCAACGTAGATGGGCCTTGACAGCTCTGCTGACCACAGCTCCCTGGAGGGCCTAGATCAGGGTTGTTGTGTGGGGGCATGTTGAGAGAGTCGAGAGCCTGATGATTGTCTTGGGTTAATCATGAGAGTTGGCAGACACTTTTAGGCTTGTGGCATTTCTGAACAACTCTTGAAACTCGGCTGGTCCCACCATGGCTGCTCATGGAACAGAATGTACTATAGTTTGGCTGGGAAAAAAAAAAAAGACCTCTGTGGATTTACTAAGATAAACTCAGGGTTAATGAGCCAAATTTGTTGGAGAGGCCTATTTGTCACACTCAGGAAGCTACAATCTAATTTTACTTGCTGTTGTTCATCACTCTTACATCACCATCTATCTGCTGAAGACAAGATACATGATTTCTCCCTCCACAAAGCGGGCCTGCTGCCCTAACTTCAGACGGAAGCCACCCGGGCGGGATGGCTGGCTTCTCATATTGGTGTGTGTGTCCGCATGGGTATGAGTGTGTATATTCTTCTTATTCGCCTTAACATTGAGCTTCCTCAGAAAGTCTTCAGGGCAAATGCCCCACCTTGGACTGCTTTATAGGGCTGACTGCATGTTGATAGACGTGCCTGGCCTTATACAGGCCCGTTATGTGCAAAGTCGAGATATAAATTAGAAACAGTGGAAGGGGAGGAAGGACGGGGTCACCAAGAAAAAAGTGGTGTTGTTTTCTTTTAACTTTACCATGAGACTTATAAAATCTTTCATTTCAGCAAGATCTCCCGGGACATTTAAAATATTATTGGGTTTAGGGCAATTTAATAGGAACGCATATGTTTTTGAAAGTCAGGCAAACCTGTTCGATTCTTTCCTGGATGGAGCTTCTAGGGTACCTAGAGTTGTCTGCTGGGGGATGGAGTCCTGGTAGCAATTTTACTTGCACACTCCAACACAAGGTCATCAGGTTCAAGAAAGTTACCATCTTCCTTCTTTTCAACGTTCCCACCTCGTGCCCGCAGACTTGTCCTCAGAATGGACCCGTCAGTCATGTTGATCTTGCCACCATGCGCTCTGAACCCAGCAGTCAGAAAAGCAACCCATTAGCAGGCTAACAACGGGGAGTTAATTTGCCATCAGAATGATTTGTCCAAATTATTTTTGTACCCGGCAATTTATAGTAAATGGGTCTTTTCTTTTTCATTAGAGAAAAGATTGCTGTTTTTCTTCTCCTTGGCATTTCCAGAGAGCCATTCCCATTTAAAGCTAATGTTGGAACAGCAGGTTTCTACTGAAAATATTTACCTTTTCTCTGTTGGCAACTTGTCAGTGTTGGGAGGAAATAGATGCTCCATTAAAATCTAAATACATGATGCTCGCTCTCTCACACATCCATCAGTCTTCTTCCAAGGCAGAAAGCATCGTGAGAGGTGTTGGGAAATCATTCTGCTTATATGTTTTTACATATTTTTGGATGTCTTCTGGCATCCCCTTCTTCTTGTTCAAAAACAGGCATTTCACCATCTATAACTTGTATGGTAAGTTCTAGAAATTGCAGGTTCAGTCTTTACCACCAGAACGCCAGAAATGGCTTTGGCTGCCTGTTTGGCCAGCAAGATGTCCAGCCCTGGAGAGTCCATTTCTAAATGGAAAGGTACACCGGGCATGGTGGCGCACACTTGTAATCCCAGTACTTGGGAGGCTGAGACCGGAGGATCTGGGTTCGTGGCCAGCCTCAGCTACTTAGTGAGGCCCTCCGCAACTTAGTGAGAGCCTGTTTCAAAATAAAGAATAAAAAATAGGGCTGGGGGTATAGCCCAGAGATAGAATGCCCCTGGGTTCAATCCCCGGTACTGCAAAAATAAATAAATAAGTAAATAAATAAATAAATAAATAAATAAATAAATAAATGGAAAGGTATGAAGAATACTGCTGCCATGTATCCAGAAGCACTGGATACCAGGGTGTATTAGTCTGTTTTCCATTGCTATAGCACAACACCAGAGGCGAGGTAACTTAGAAAGGAAAGAAGTTTCTTTAGTTCATAGTTTGGGATGCTGACATTCCAAACAGCACAAGGTTGACTCTGGTGAGAATCCCCTACTACATCACATCAGACGGGAGCACTTGGGAGAGGGAGAGATCACATGATAGACAGAAAACCAGAGAGCAATTCAGGCTCAGGCACACTCTTTTATAACAACCCACTCTTTTGGGGACTAACCAGGATCCTTCAAGAACTATTAATCCCTTCCAAGGGTGTGCCCCCAGTGACCTATAACCACCTCTCAGTATGCCCCACCCCTTAAAGGTTTTACCCCCTCCCCACATCACTACGCTGGGGACCATGCTTCGCACATATGAACCCTTGGGGGGCACCCTCAAACCATCAAACCACGTAACAGTATCTAGATCATAGCACAGGGCCTCAACTTATATTTTCATTAGTCTTCTCAACTATCTATCCTACCACTAAAATATTGTAGAAACCAGAGATTTAGAGAGGTTGAGTCCATGGTCCAAGATCACTTAAATCTGATTCTCCACTCCATAACTCCCTGATCCTGGCTGACCCCCCCCCCCATGAGCTGCTCTGTATCGGGCCAGGTGCCATACTGCACCACCAACTTCCCACGCTGGCTGTGACCCCTTTCTTGGAGGCTCATGGCTGAATGAGCTAGGCACCCGGGCCAGAAGGCCTGAAGCAGCCATGGAAATGGAGGTGCTGGGCACACAGACCAGAGACTGGGGAGAGGCAGCACTTCATGGTCACCCTGACTACTCCTTCCCACCCAGAATCCCCAAAAGGAGAACATACAGTCAACCGATGTCATAGCTCTTGTGAGCTCTGGCTAGCTA
Source organism: Glis glis (assembly GCA_004027185.1). Lineage (NCBI taxonomy): Eukaryota > Metazoa > Chordata > Mammalia > Rodentia > Gliridae > Glis > Glis glis. The sequence continues at coordinate 6,035 of PVJS01037978.1, forward strand.
CGGGGGTTCTTCCCTGCCTATAAAAGGCACCTTAGAAGAGATGCCAAAAGCCCAGGGAAGGTTGGGTCCCATTATACTCCCTTGATCTTCAAAGGGAAATGACTTCTTAACATCATGAAAATTGAACTTCTGGGGAGAGGGGTATAACTCGTGGTAGAGCATGTGCTTAGCATGCACAGGGCCCTGGGTTCAATCCCCAGGCATGCGCTGAACCCAGTCACACATGCACACACATGCACAATGAAGAACCTCTGTTTATCAAGAGATACCATAAACAAAGCAGACAAGGCATACATGGGAGATATTTATTTATTTATTTATTTATTTATTTTTGTGGTACTGGGGATCGAACCCGGGGGCATTCTGTCTCTGAAGCTATACCCCCAGCCCTATTTTTTTATTCTTTATTTTGAAACAGGGTCTCACTAAATTGCTGAGAGCCTCACTAAGTAGCTGAGGCTGGCCGCGAACCCAGATCCTCCAGTCTCAGCCTCCCAAGTACTGGGATTACAAGTGTGCGCCACCACGCCTGACTTGGGAGATTTTTTATAACCAGCAAAGGATTAATTCCCAGTAGAGGCAAAAACTAAATATATTATTTAAACATATATCTGTATTAAAACACTAGTTTTTAAATGGAAATTGAATGCATAATCTAAAGGCCGACATTCCAAACAGCATAATGCTGGCTCTATGAGCAGTTTCCTCTAAGAGGCAGGGGGTGACAGGGTGAACACATTGGTAGAGGCCCCGGTAAGTCATGCCCTCATCTCGCATTGGGTAGAGGGCTCATGAGTATCTATTATTTGATTAGGCTTTAGAACTAACATGTATGTGACTATCATCCTTCATACATATCAAATAGTACATCTTTAGAAAATAAAGGGGAAAAGTAATTAGCTATTGTTATCGTGCCCATTTTCACAGGTGAGTAAATTGGGGCTCAGTGGGGTCAAGCTAGCAATGAACACACATTGAGTGCTTCCTTTGTGCCAGGTACTTTACATAGATCATCTGTTTTAGTCTGTTTTTCCGTCACTGTGACCCAAATGCCTGACACAAACAACATAAAGGAGGAAGAGTTTACTTGGCTCATGGTTTCAGAGGTACAGTCCATAGTTAGCCAACTCCAACACAGACATTATGACAGCACAGTGGTGGTGGAGGAAAGCTGAGCTCAACTCAGTGAAAATCGGAAGCAGAGAGACAAGAGAGGAGGCAACCCTGGACAGATATAGTCCCCAAGGCCACACCCCCAGGAACCTACCTCCTCCAGTTGCGCCCCACCAGCCTAAGTTGCCACCCAGGAGGTCCATTCAAATTATTAATCCTTCAGTGGCTTTATCCACTGGTTTGATTAGAGCAGATTCAATTATTTCACCTCTAAACATTTTTGCGTTGCCAATGCATGAGCCTTTTAGGGAACCTTCTATATTCAAACCACAACTTCCTCCCTTTTAGTTTGGCACTCCTATAGAGTCAGTGACCTTCATCATTGCATTGTGTAGAAAACCAAGGCTTTGCAAAATTCGAGAACTTTCAAAGTCACTGCTGGCTCACAGTCGGTGGTCATGGCAGGGGTTCGACCCCGTGGCATGCCCATCCGCCTCCTGCTGGCTGGAGGAGCACTGTAATGAGAGCTCTGCTCCATGCCTTTCCCTGGGAGCAGGCAGCAGGGTGACTGAGGCCCTGGCCATGTGGTTCCATCTCAGTACTTGGACAATGGTGTCTTCCCTGGGCCATCCTGCACCCCTGCCGCTGGGCTGGCATTCCTAGGCGGCTCTGTTGTCGAGCTTCTGATGGCCTCCACACTTCAGCCTTGCTCTGGCTTTGCTGTAAATTTCTGACATTGATTTTGAGTGTAATCCCCAGGCTTTCAGAGTCAGAGTTGTCTGTGAAGCTTAGTGTCACACTTAAGTGCAGGGCCAAGATGCTGTGCCCTGTACCAACCCTCCCTCCCACTACTAACTATGCTCCCAGCTTCCCAAGCGCCCTCTGCAGGGACCCCTGTGTTCTCTCTCTTGCTTAAGACTCGGGAGCCTCGTGGCAGAAGTTACAAGGAAAACCTTAAGGAAAGCTGAACCTTCAAAACTAGGTAGAACTAATTGGTATAATAGGAGAATTTTCTGCAGTTAGATCTCTAAGTTCCCTCTTTAAATATAACAACTATCTACATAGCCATTTATATTGTATTGGGTATTCCAAGTTATTTAGAGATGATTTCAGTAAAATACTTTTCTTTGGAAAGAACATATGTAATAGGTAAGAAATTTCTCACCTTGGCAAATCATAAAGTACATTTAGTTGTTTGTTTATAACCCATGTGCTACTGAGCAAGAGAATATGGGACAAGGAAATTTGAAATGTATGTGTTAGGGATCTCTGCCCATCAGTTAGCCATCAGAAGTGACAGCAGGTGTACCCACAATTACAGTTTAAATGAACAGGACAAGCTGGGTGTGGTGGCGCACACTTGTAATCCCAGTACTTGGGAGGCTGAGACCAGAGGATCCATGTTCGTGGCCAGCCTCAGCTACTTAGTGAGGCCCTCCACCCTGTTTCAAAATAAAGAATAAAAAATAGGGCTGGGGGTATAGCTCAGAGGTAGGATGCCCCTGGGTTCAATCCCCAGTTTTGCAGAAAAAATAATAATAAATAAATAAATAAATAAATAGTAGAAACTAATTCACATAAAGCGCTTGTCCGTGAGCACCTGGGAGGGTTTTCCTCCCAGGGTCTCCTTCCTGTGGCTCCTTTCTGCTTCTCTTTTAACCTTGGGGAAAAGTCACTGTAGTTACCTCATCCATAGGGGATTGTTTTCAGGACCCACTGTGGATACCAAAAATCCTTGGATGCTTAAGTCTCTTCTATACAATGATGTGGTATTTGCTCAAAACCTACACACATTCTCATACTTTAAATCATCTCTAGGTGGCTTATAATACCCAATACAGTATAAATGCTATGTATGTAGTTGTATTGTTTAAGTAATAATGACAAGAAAAATGAGTCTGTCTGTTTTCAGTACACACCCAACTTTTTTTTCCCCAAATATTGTTCATCCACAATTTTGGTTGACTCTGCAGCAGCAGAACCCATGGATACAGAGGGCTGACTATATTTTTTAAGGTCAATTACATTCAAAGTTTCTGTTTTTGAGAATCCACGATGTATTGATGCACATTCTGGGATACAGGACCAGTACCAGTGAGGTTGGGGGGAGCCCTGCTTGGTGAGCCTGAACCCCGGCAGGAGGGCTGCCTGGGCTGGGTGCATGTGGGGAGGGAGGGACAGAGGGAGGGTGCTGCTGTCATTAACAACCATGTCTTGAAAGAGTCATTAACAGCACAGGGAAATGATCCAAATAAAGTTCAGTTTAAAAAAAATGTAAGGACTTGGACAGAAAGTATATGCTGAAGGCAAAGAAAAATGTTAGCAGAAAGTAACCAAAATATTATCATTGGTTATTTCTCTATTTCCCAAACTTACATCCAAGAGCGTATATTATTCTTACAATCAGAAAAGGCTCCTTTTTCCCATTATATCTTAAGTAGCTCTAGGATATAGGATTTGTTTTGACAGAGGGCATGGTCAGTGCACCCACAGAGCTGGCTCCAGTGCACGGGGGCTCCCAGGGCCTCTGAAAGGGGCGGTAGGCTTTTCTGAGTCTCAAAGAAGTATTTCCCAGTATCCAGAAAGGATGTGCTGGTGACTGCCACCACCCACTGCTTCCCAGTGTTCTGGAGGGCATCGCCAGCCTCCCCTGGGTGAGGCACTGTTGGGAGGGACACATGTGCTGGGTGCAGAGTAGTGGAGGCAAATGCTGGGCATGGGGGCATGGGGCAGGGGCCTGGCTGGGGCAGCAGGCATGGGGAGAGGCTTGTAGGCGCCCACTCCCCCCTTAACTTTTGGGTGCTTAGGACGCTGGGCCCCCCACCTCTGAAGATCCCTCCTAGGAACCTGGAACTGAACCCTGATGGAAATGAGTTGACCCCTCCACGACAGGCTAGGGCGTGGACTCCTGCCTTCCAGGTTAAAAGCTCCCTGTGTGATTCATCATAAATTATACATCAGGGATGGAGTCATAAAAGAAACAGAAATAAACATGAACGGTGAACAGATGGGAAAGTCGAAAAGGACCCGAAGCGCTCTGTTATAGAAATGTGCAGTTTTAGATACCAGCATGACATCATGGTGCTGGGGGAAACCACATGGAATCCTTTTTTGGAAGTAGCTGGCTTTACCACCAAGTAACGGGAACACTTTGCAGTGTGGCCTGCAGTGTCATCTTAATTCTTTCCCATCAGCCAGCAGAGAGAGGAGGAGCGAGCTTTCCAGGCGACATGGGAAAAGCTCCTTCTGGGAGCTCAGTGACGCTGCGTCCCTGTGCGTGCCGCTGGGGGCTCCCCAGCCTTGCTCGCCTCTGGCATGGGGTGGCCCTCGCGGCATGCTCAGAGTCCCAGGTACTGACGGTGAGCTCCCCCCTGTGATTTCAGGCATCCGCATGCTGGATGGCGACGTGACAGATGTGGTCGAGGCCAAGTCCCTGGGCATCAAACCCAACTACATTGACATTTACAGCGCCAGCTGGGGGCCGGATGACGACGGGAAGACGGTGGACGGGCCCGGCCGACTGGCTAAGCAAGCTTTCGAGTATGGCATTAAAAAGGTGTGAGTTACCCAGGGCTACGGGGGCGCTCAGGAGGCAGGGTAACAGTGAACATTCTTAGCAGTTAAATATCAGAGTGATACCAGCCACGGCCCAAAACAGGACTGGCAGGGCCGTGTCATGCCAGGCCAGAGCGAGGGAGGAGTCCCTCAGGGTTCAGGGAGGTGGCTGTTTATCAACTCCAGGAGAAGGTCTCACCTGGTCCAGTGAGAGCCAGCCTGGCATCCGCCCACCCTGCCCTGCTGCCAAGAACTCTGCCTGTCCCAGTGCGGGGCGTTCAGGGGGGTGGGAGGCATCAAGTCAGCTCACCTGGCCTGTTACCTGGACTACGCATGGTGGGGAAGGGTATCTTGGGCCTCCGCCCACCTGCCCACAGCAATCCGCAGCCATGAAGCTGTCTGCATGTATCACACGTGTGCTAATCCAGGGCCCCACAGTAGCGGGGAGCCACCCGAATGCCACCCCTCACCCCCGCCAGCACACAGCCCAATGCACATAGGAATTCTTTTTCTTTGTTTGTTTTTGTTTTGTTTTGTTTTTAGCGGTACCAGGATTGAACCTGGTGGTATTCTGCCTCTGAGCCACACCCCCAGCCCTTTTGATTTTTTATTTTGAAACAGGATCTCACTAAGTTACTGAGGGCCTCGCTATGTTGCTAAGGCTGGCCTTGAACCTGCAATCTTCCTGTCTCAGCCTCCCAAGTACTGGGATTATAGGCATGCATCACCATGCCTGGCTGTCACTTAAAATTTCTGGGTAGAACCTCGACAGGGATGAAGCAGAGGGACGGGCTGTTTCTCTGCTGCAGCCTGGAGGGCTGGCAGGCTCCTCCCAGGAGGCCCACCCCCAGCCACTCCGATGGCCCATTCTGGACCTTCATGGGTCAGGAAGGATGGGAGGGGAAGAGGGTGGTCGGAGATGAAGCAGTTTATACAAGCCAGTGACAAGGCAGATTCCTGGGTGAGGACAGCTTCTTGCAGCAGGTGGATGGAGCCACGACCGGCATCCAGGAGGCCCTGGGTGGCCCCGTAAGCCCCAGCCTGGAGAAGGAGGTGTGGCCCTTGAGTGCTAGTAGGCAGAGGGGTTCCAGCTGGAAATCCAGGCACCTCTGACTTATATGGGGGACAGGAGAGGAGGGGCTGTGGGGAGTCGGGCCCATTTTATTATTTATATAACTTAAAACATTCTTATGGTATTGTAACCTATGCACAGTGATTAAAATATAGCTAATAAATAGTTCATAAGTAAATCAAGTAGTACCAGAGGATTACATGGAAAACAGCCTTTCTTGGTCTCCTGCCTGCCCCCATCCTACCCCACAGAGGAACAATCTTTTTTTAACTCTGCTTACTATTTCCTTTTTTCTGAATAATATGATTTGATTTCTTTCCTGGTTGCACTGGGTTGGGTGGCTTTTAATTTCTTCTTATGGAGGATGAGTCTTTTTTTCTTAGAAGGCCCCCCACCATGCTGGAAGCCTGGAGTCCCCCGTTTCCTTAGACTTCCTGGGCTTGGGGTCTGCACCTTGTCTCCGTCTCCTGCCCGGGGCACCTGGTCTGCGCCTCCTCGGAAAGATGGGCTGCTCCAACAGCGTGAGCCAAGGCTTCCTCCCCCACCGCCCTCTCTCCCGGGAATGCTCAGGGCTTGAATACCTGAGAGTCTAGGGACCCAAAGTGGGGGTGTCCATTCTCGTCTGTCTTGTACTTAATACTCACTGGAAGAAGAAAGTAAAGGCGGAGGAGCAGTGTAGACATACGACAGGTGCACAGCATGCGACCTCACACTCAGGCTGGGGATGCTTGACAGCTTCTCTTATCTCCAAGACTCCAGGAAGACACAGAGGTGGCTTACGTGGGGCTGCAGAGCACCTGAGCTGGGCCGGGCGCTGGGCCACTTGCTGGCTGGGGGCGTGCAGGCCGATTCAGGCAGGGACGTAAGCCGCCGCCCACCAGGGACCGCCGAGTCAATAAATCACATCTTTCCATGACTCAACTCCCCGCTCCCACCCACCAGCTCACTTGGATCTCAGACTTGATGACAAGTCAAACATCCTAAAAATTAAGCTGAAGTTCAGCTTCAGAGAGGGTGACTTCAGTTAACGATTGCGTTTTCGGCATGAAACACATCACTTTGAATGCTGTTCATGCTGAACATCTGGCTTTTCTGTGAGATGATTTCTAAAGATGTGAGCGCGCGGGAGGAGGCGCCCTGTTTCCAGGGGAGGTAACGATTGTTTTTAAGGGATTATTTGGATTGTCCACTTAGGTTGGTGTAGACGGAGCCCGTGCAAGACTTCAAAAAGTTGGGGCTGCAGAGGGGGCATCTTTGCGTTCTGGATTCTGAGCAGCGTCGGCTCCATCAAGCTGTCAGGGGCCATAGGGACTTGCAGAGGGGACCATGTGGCTCCCCCTCGTTCTTGTCACGCTTTCTTAAAATACTGAGGTCATTTAATTTTCTTTTTTTAGTCATTCTGAAGTAAAATATGTCATAGAGGGAGCCTTAAATTGCAGCTGTCTAAAGCTGTCACGGAAAATCCTCCTAGATATTTGATGATCTCAAACCAAACCACATTCCCCCATCTGTTTTTCCTCCATGCCGCCCCATTTGTCACCTACGGCCTTTTGCTGCAAAATCTGACTTCATCTTTGGTAGATGATGTGATCTGGTGGTAGGAGACTTTAGAAGCCATCGCGTGGCACAGGGGTCTGTTTAATGTCGGTCCTTACGAAGCCTTACTCCTCATGTGGCTTGTCAAGAAGGGAGATTCAACATCGCTGTGGCTAAAAAACACTGGTCTTGTCCAGATGGCCAGTGTTGGCTAGCCCTCAGGAGCGGTGCTTCTGAGCTCATGGCTAAAGTCTCCACTCCCCAGGGAAGACACCGAAATATAATCGGATCAGGTTGAAGTTGTGGCTTTACTAAGTAGGAATGCTAGGGTTGAAACCTCCCCTCTAGCTTCTGACCTGTGGCTTCCATAAGAGACCCCTGGAAGACCTGGAGGGCAAACATAAAATCCTCAGGGACAGCCACGACATCTCTTTCCACCTCAGATCTGGGTGTCTCTCTGCCTCCTTTGCATGGTCTCTTTCAAGCACCATCTTAAGAAGAGAAAGAGGCTGTTGATACTGTGAGATGGGAATTGGTCTAGCACAAAATAAATGCATAATGTCGAGTGGAAAGACCAGAAACTGCAGCAGCAGCAGCAGCAGCAGCAGCAGCAGCAGCAGCAGCAGCAGCATTGCCTGGGCTCTCTGGAGGCATGCACAAGCTCAGGCCCACCTGCTATAGTTTGGACCTGTCTGGCTTGTCTCCCACAGGCTCATATGTGAAGTCGTGGCTCCCAGCATGGCGCTGTTGGAAGGTGGGGTCTGCTGGGAGGTCCTTATGGGTGTGCCCTTGCAGCCCCTCCTCGTTCTCTCTTTCATTTGGCCATGTGGAGAGTGGGCTCCCTCCGTCATGTTCTCCTTCCACAAATTGCTGCCCTGGCCCAAAGCAATATGACCAGTCAGTCATGGAGTGGGACCTCCAAAACTGTGAGCCAAAGCAAACCTTTCCTCCTTATTAAGTTGGTTCTCTCAGGCATTTGTGACAGTAACAGAAAGCTTTCTACTACCCCACCCAGACCTGCTGGGTCCAAGTCTGCATTGTAACAGGATTGCCAGGTGACCTCAGTGCACACACACTCAAGTTTGGGGAGCACTGTTTGAAGCCATTCTCTGAGCTACTGGAGCAGTAAGGTTGCTGCCCCACTTGGCAAGAGTATAACATTTTCTAAGTAGTTCTGAGTGCGGTGAGGAGTTGAGAGTGACAGTGTCTTAGGGCGGATTCTCATATGGAATAAAAATAGGTTCCAAGGGGTTAAGTGCCTTTTCATTTGGATTCTTGTTGCTTTAAACTGGCTTCTGATTAATCTTTTCCAGCAGGTAATTATAGCCCTGCTTTGCTTAATGACGGGGACATGACCTGAGAAGTGCATCGTTCGGCACTTTCGTTATTGTGTGAACTTCACAGGGGGCACTTACGCAAACCTACATGGCGCGGCCTTCTCCCTCCAAGCTCTGTGGTATCACCACAGGCCTATGTGTGGTCTGTCGTTGATCGAAACTTCCTTACATGGTGCATGACTGTAATCACACAGACACACCCATTTCCTTAGTACTTGGTACTTTCTCCCACAAGTTGATCTTTTTGCTGAACAAGAGTAACCTTTTTGGTGAGCTCTCGGCTACCGGGACAAGCCCACCTTGGAGATGCAGAGAGCAGAGTAATGACTCCGCTCGGAGCCGCCAGGCTGGTGAGCTCCAGGCTCCTTCCTGTGGGCTCTGTTGGGAACCTCGGGTTGGACCTGGAGTCCCCTTGGCCTCCATCGTAGAGTGGCTTGGGGCTTACAGAGCAGGTGGTCCACGCAGCCGAGGGAGGACTTGAATTCTACTTTCATCTAATCAAAATAGGGCTTCGAGTCGGTTCTGTGCGGGTTGTAGGATTTGGTTGAAAGTTATCTTTACATTGACCAATCATTGGGCACATGTGTCCCTTTCCTCCCTGTGTTTGGAAAGGAGGGTGCTTGGTAAGGATGTAAAAGTTGCCGGCCTGGTGCGTCCAGTTTCATGCGGAGATGGATGTTGGTACCGCCATCTGGGCTGGCTGCGTGCCACCAGCAGGTTGAGCCATTGGAAGTGAGTCAATCTGTCCGGTTTTCCATTAGCTCATCATTAGTTAGGATTTGTGGCTGGAATGATACTCGGTTTGTTCAGAAATCATTGGTCCTGTGGGGGGTGTGGGGCATTACAGAGCTGTAGTGAGCTGCCCTGAGACACCACTGACCTTCACAGGCTTGCTTTCACGCAAAAATTCTTAACATTGAAAATTTACACAGGAGTGAAGTCACTGACTGGGCCAGGGTTGAAAATCTGGTCACTCCAACACTCACCCACGGAGGGACTGCAGGAACTCTAACAGGGTACCTGCGAGCCGCCACCAGCATTCTAGACCATCCCCTTTACCTGTTGAGTCTTCACCCAGGGTTCATGGTCTCATCCCGCATTGCAAAAGTAGCTCGCTCTCCAAAAGGGCCACCTCTTTGACTATGTTTTCAGGAAAATTCCTTCTCTTCCCCACAAGACCAACTCCTTCAACCCAGGAAAAATCAAGTTACAAACTCCACCACCGTCTATGATCTGGTATGATCATGGCCCTGTGAGGTCTCTGGTTCTTGGTTTCCATAATGGAAATCAGAGACATCGCTGTGAGGTGGAGCAGTTCGTGTTAGGACGTGCATTTTCCTGGGAAGAACAGAGGATTCTTTCTGGCCCTTCGTGCCCCCTAGGATCCTGGGATTCTGAAGTCTTAAGGCTGTTGCCACAGGCAAAATTGCCCCATTAAAATCCAAACCGAGCCCTCTTGGTGGCACCAGGATGGTCTCAGTGCGTCCCTCTGAGCCCCTTTGGAGGAACATCGAGAAGGTGGGGCTCCGGGCTGGGGGTGAGACCTGAGCCCATGGGGTTCTGGCTGACGCCATATTCTTTTTGCTCCCATCTAGGGCCGTCAGGGCCTGGGCTCCATTTTTGTCTGGGCCTCGGGGAACGGCGGGCGAGAGGGGGACTACTGCTCCTGTGATGGCTACACCAACAGCATCTACACCATCTCAGTGAGCAGCACCACGGAGAACGGCCACAAGCCCTGGTACCTGGAGGAGTGTGCCTCCACCCTGGCCACCACCTACAGCAGCGGGGCCTTCTACGAGCGCAAAATCGTAAGTTCTCCTGCATGTGCCTCAGGCCTCTGGGGAGGACTTCCTTGTCCCTAAAGATGACTTAGGTACCAACCAAATCGCGCAGGATCCCAGGATCCCAGCCTCAGCCCTCAGTGAACCGGAGGAGCCGCGAGGTCAGCCCCAAGTCCCTTGGCATCTGGGTCTCGGACCCTGCCTTTCCCATCTGTGCCCAGAAATACCAGCTGAAACCCTCTCTGGCTTTAGCAATCTAAAAATATCATGTAAGAGTAGGGTTCGTTCTCACCATGCCTCCTTTTAGCTCTCTGAAATTCTGTGGTCGCGTCACTTGGAATCCAATTGACCAGTTCTGACGTGTAGGATAGAGTAAGAGAAGTCTTGGTTTCCTGCCCAAACGCTCTGGAGACCCAACTCTTATAGGCGTCCACAGCTGCCAAAGGACATATCGTAGACACTTTGAAGTGGAGCAATGTCTGTACTGCTCACTTAAGTTAACAGAAGTGGGATTTATCTTTTACTCTGTGTGTGTGTGTGTGTGTGTGTGTGTGTGTGTGTGTGTGTGTGTGTGTTTTAACAGGGACTGAACCCAGAACATTGTGCAAACGCTCTACCACTGAGCTACACCCCCAGCCCCTAATTTATCTTTTTTTTTTTTTGCGGTACTGGGAATTGAGCCCAGGGACATTCTACCTCGGAGCTACACCCCCAGTCCTATATTATTCTTTATTTTGAAACAGGGTCTCACTGGGTTGCAGAAGGCCTCACAAGTTGCTGAGGCTGGCCGTGAACCTGCGATCCTCCTGTCTCAGCCTCCCAAGTACTAGGATTACAAGCGTGCACCACCACGCCCAGCTGCCTAATTTATCTTTGAAACGGTAACTGTTTTAGTATATGGGTGGAATTTGTGCCTCGCCCTTCCCACATACTTTCCTACTTTAAAAAAAAAAGAGAAGGGAGGGTTTCTGGTCCAAATTAATGCAGGATTCAAATGCATAGTCATTAAGTTAGTTCATAGACGTTTTAAAAATGAGACCCATAGAGCTGGCCAGACACGGTTTAATTTTTAAAGCTCAGTAGCATCTTTTCCTCTCTCCTGCTGCTTAGCCACATCTTTAGAAATTATTTGCAAATTTATTTTTACATTTTTTTTTCCTGGGGAAGCACACAGGCTTCCTGTTCTCCGCTTTGCTCTGCACCCACAAAAGGTCAGCCGCCATCATTCCCCCGCCCGCCTGGCAGCAGCCCAGGCTGGTCCGCGAAGGTATTACTTGAAGTTGCTACTCGCGCTTTCTTCCAGGGCACTCGCCCCCGGGACGGACATCTGAGATTCTGAATGATGTCCCGTTCATTTAGGCATCTGGCTCACTTGTGCATGGACTTGCTGGAATCTTACTAAACAGATGTTTGGTCAAAACCCGACAAGCCGGGTGTGGTGGCACATGCTTGTCATCCCAGTACTTGGGAGGCTGAGACAGGAGGATCGCAGGTTCGCGGCCAGACTCAGCTACTTAGTGAGGCCTCCACAACTTAGTGAGACCCTGTTTCAAAATAAAGAATAAAAAATAGGGCTGGGGGTGTAGCTCAGAGGTAGAATGCCCCTGGGTTCAATCCCCAGTGCCACAAAAAAAAAAAAGAAAAAAAAAACAGCAACAAAGGCCTGCTGGCTGGATAGGACCAAGATGAGGCTCAAGTTATTGAACACTTTGTACTATGGGCTGCGTTGCTGGGAGGATGGTGTCACTCAAATCGAAGCAGGGCATATGGCCTTATTTGCTTATTTAATCATGCCAGCGTGTGTATGTTGTGTATTTGTGTATGGGGTGTGTGTGTGTGTGTGTGTGTGTGTGTGTGTATGTGTGCACGCACACGCACTTGTATGTGCATGAGTGTGCTCGCTTTAGCTACCACTGGACCCAGGAGCATTCTACCTCCAAGCTATACCCCTAGCCTGTTTTATTTTTTTTATTTTTTTGAAACAGGGTCTTGCTGGGTTGCTGGGAGTCTTGCTATCTGGCTGAGGCTGGCTTTGAACCTGTGATCCTTCTGTCTCAGCCTCCCAAGAAGTACTGGGATTACAAGTTAGAGTTGCTGTCCTTGAACTCTGCTCTGACAGTATGGAGGGCATTTCTCGTTCACTCACCTGGAGCCCAGTTTTTGCTTTGAGTCCTCTTAGACATCCTGTAAGGGACAAGCAGTTCATGTAGATCTCTGATCGCAGTCACAGCACTGTCCCCTGTGTCCTCCCTTCCTTCTGGTCCAGTGAATGCCAAGCAACATCCACCTGGGGTAAGGGATGTCCCGCGGAGACATGTGACAAAGGAGTAAAACCTAAAACAAGTATCTCTGACCAGAAGATGGGCTTCATTCATTCACTGAGCGTGAGCCATGTTCTAGGCCTAGCACAGGGATTCAGGAGGGGGCTGCTCGCTCCCAGGACCACCTGCTCGGAAGCTGGAGAGCCAGTGTGGGCCTCCTGTGCTCTTGGTGCCTCTGCTTCCTCTCCAGCACCTCTAGTTCCCCTTGTTGATCAGCATTTACCCCACACAAGTATGTGCAGGAGCCACACAAATGGCCTGTCGTGGAGCCTATTTGCATAGGAAGATGCTGGGGACAGCTGGGAAGATGCTGGGCTCTTTCCCTTTGCTCTCAGCGGCCCTACTCACGTCAAGGAGCCTTAGCCCTGTGGACAGGCAGGGAGGAAGCTGGTCTGTGTTAACATTGCTGTCGCATCTTCCCGTGCACGTGTGACACAGGCTAGATCCCCTCCCCTGGGAATAGTCAGCTCGGCTAAAACGTGACTGGAGAAGCGTGCTCCGCGTGGAAGGATCTGGGGTGTCGTCCCTGGAGACATTTCTTCACAAGGCTTGCACAAGTTGGCTCCTGGAGCCTCGCGCTGGCTGGCTGGGTGGGTGGCTGTGTGCGTTTCCAGTTCCTGCCATTACAAATGATCACAAACGTAGAGGCTTAAAACAGCGCGGTGGCGCACGCTTGTAATCCCAGTACTTTGGGAGGCGGAGACCAGAGGATCTGGGTTCGCGGCCAGCCTCAGCTCGCTCGCTCTCTCTCTCTCTCTCTCTCTCTCTCTCCTTAGTGAGGCCCTCTGCAACTTCGTGAGACCCGGTTTCAAAATAAAGTATAAAAAATAGGGCCGGGGGTGTAGCGCAGAGGTAGAACGCCCCTGGGTTCAATCCCCGGTACC